>VYXC01000707.1:449070-499956 GCA_013397175.1 Platysteira castanea
CCCCCCAAATAAAAATTAAGTACCAGTTATGCTGTATAAACTATCTGAAGACATTCTTCATTCAACAGCGCTGTTTTATTGCCCATAAAATGCCCATTTTGAAGTATCATAGCCCAAAAAAATTGTTAACTTGGTACACATAAGATGGTACACAAGAAGTATTGAGAAGTCTTTGTTCATTTATCTGGTTTTGTTTTGCTTTTCCTGTTTCCAGCTGTTATTAGCTAGCTGGCCTGCCTGGATTTTAGATGGTGACAGTTGAGAACAGTTTGTTCTTAGCCTTGCATTGCAGGGCTGTCAATATTCACCACATGAGAGCACTCAGCCTTATTTCCACCGTTCTGTTGGTGAGCGCTCAATGGCTTGTGGATCAGCAACAGTGATGTCAACTGTTAACCACATCTACTTTTCTGGCTGTTGCTTTGGGTTTCTAAATGATCAAAGACTTTATTGGAATCTCTGCTTGACAGGAGCAAGCCAAGAAATGAAGTTAAAGCGTTGTGCTGCCTCAGAAGTAAAATGATGCTTCCTTTAGACATAATGCTATCTCTAGCTCTCATAGATACATTTGCTTCCATAGAAGAAGCTCTGCAGTGAAAAACATACAAGGTTTAGCTATCATGGTGAGCTATAAAGCCAAATATAGGACATATGCTGAACAAGAAAGAGGTTGCACTGGAGCACATATATTTAAATAGACTGAGAGTTCATTCTCGTGAAACTGCTGTTCGTTGGGGCTGCATGATAACAACATATGCAACCATCAAAGCACTTCTCGGCTTGCTCATTCTGACACGAGGTATGTGGCAAAGATGCAATCTGGTCCATAGTAAAAGTCAATGTATTTGCTAGGATGCAGACATAGCAGTTTGGTTATGACTGTATGCTTCATTGTTCACAGCAGAAACGTGTCAAGTGTGATTGCATTCTTCATGCCTACTGTGAGGTTTTCAATACTTGAAATACGTTTATTTCTTTTTTATGGTCTTATAAAGGAATAGAGTGTTTTTATATTTTAGTCTACAATGAAAAAGTTTTGCTCTTTGTATTATTATTTTATAGCTACTATTGAATTTTGATCCAGACAGCTGTGTGTTTATTACAGTGGGGGAACGGTAAATCCTAGGCATGTACAGACCATGGTGCTGCAGTTGAGTGGTAGTTAGCAACCAAACTTCTTCATTCTGATAACTAAAAATCTATTTTGCAATGATCCTGATGAGGTGGTTTGGCTTCTGGAAAAAATTACTTTGTTGGTGTCTCATACATTTTCTAAGCCAATAAAACAGTACTTTACATTAAACCCTTTTTTTAGAACTGTTCCTGAACCAGTAGTTTTACAGTTTGGTTTTTACACTTATGACCGAGATAAATCAAAGTCATGTGTTGCATATACACAAGTGGAAAAGATGAGTTTGACCAGGATGTATCAGAGAATACACCAGGGAATATATATTAAAGGAAGTGAAGAGATTGCCTGAACTTGAAAGCAATGTACCATTAAGGGCAGAATTAGGACTCCGATTTCATGCAGATACTTTGCTGTGGTTTTAAGAATTCATTCAGTGTTTATGTCAGGACCTTGAGATTGATTAATAGTTTATTTGCTTTCTCTCATGCCAATAGTTTCATACTAACGGTAATTTTGATACCTTGAAAGACCCATTTTCTGGAGGTGCAGCCCCATGAGAGTTTATAAGCCTGGGTCTCTGTATGATTGTCAGGCACATGTATTATTTTGTATAAATCAGGAAGTGAATAGCCTAATTTTATAGTTTCTGTCACAAAATGGTATAGGATATATCACCTCAATTTTGCATATTTTATCCATTTTATCCATTTATTTCTTTTATCCATTCTCTACAAGGATACTCTTCTGCATATAGCTCTCTATCTGTATTATCTTTTCTTTATAAAAAACCTCTATTTTTCACATGAAACTTTCTGGATATTTTTCAGGGGGTTTTAATATATCTTGAGTAGTTCTCATTACTTGAGAGTTTGCAACTTTGATTCTTGCTCACTAGACTGTCACAGTACAACAGCAGTAGCCTGGCTAGCAGAAGAGGCCATTGTTTCTTACCTGAAATGTGACTAGAAAAGATTTTATCAGTGAAAAGGCAGAAAATGGAAAGCTGAATTGGAAATTTTCCACAAATAGACAAATATAGACTTCATTAAAGCTATAAGCATCCAGAGCAGTTGCTGTCTTTGTGTCTCTTAAGAGACCAGCAGGAATAGGAAGACAACTTACTTATGTGACAGGGCAATTCATCCACTATCCAAACAGAAGGAAACAAACATACTTACATTGCTATTTTTTTCCCATTAATTCATCACTCTTGCACCACCTCTTGATTTTTGTTGGAAGCCTCTGCGGCAAATCGTTTTTTAAATTCTTTCTCAAGCATAAAATTGGAATGGTTGAAGGTTCTGCTCAGCAGAATATACCCTAGACTTCAAAAGTTAGGATCAGTGATTCTGTTGTTTTCATGCACAGGTGGTACAGAAACAGACTGAATTTATCCAAAGCAGGTCAGTGGAGTGACAATGGAGTCAAGAGGGTGTTGAGGGAAAAGCTCCCCTATTGCTTCTTGCTGGATCAGAGTAGCTACAGAAATATAATCCTCCTGAGACCTAATATGTGGTCAGTACTGGGGAAGAGAGAAGGATGTCGTAGATTTATAGCTCCTGTTTCTCAAAACACTGCTGTTTTGGAGAGTTTCTAAAGGATGAACATAACATAATCAATCCCTTCCCCTGCCATGTGCTGCAGGTCTTTGGTTCTTTGCTCAGGGCCATGCTAAAAGTCACAGTCTTACCCTTAGTAAATGTCAAAATAGATTGTTCTAATAGGAATATAGTCTTCCTTTCTAAGAAACCATTCTCAAATTCAAGGAAATGTCCTGCAGGTTTGGAAAGCTTCCTTTGTGAAGATTTTTCTGCTTTGTTATGGTATGCTAAGGAATATCAGAGTGGGAGGTTCAGGCAGTAGAACAGAAGTTTCCAAGCTCCAATTAGATTAAAACCTGATTGGTAGTAAATATGTCCAGAAAGGAAGGGTAAAGAAAAACAAACTAAACAAAACCATATAAACTATTTTTAAACATTAAAGTAAATAGCATTAATAACTCCTCAGAAGCTGTGTACAGTTTCAGCTTCCACTTGCTCAGAATCTGTGTCTAATCAGTGACTAATACTGCTAAGCACTGGAAACCTCATTTGCAGGAGCACAGCTGTGAAGGAAATAGCAAAAAACAGGAGAGCTTAAAAGACAGTAGAGTTTATGCTTGAAACTTTGGCTTCCAGTTTTCTTCCTGGGTCACTTTACCTCTGTCTAGTATTCAGGTCACGATATGTTAATGGTGATAGCAGCAAAAAAACCTCCTTTGTTCTTGATGATTTCTTTGCAAACAAGCTATTTTGCATCTGTGCCAGTGAGGAAAACAAGGAACCAGAAAGGTAATTGACAACCAAAGAGGTTAATTTGAGTATGGGGTACCCAGAATAGTGTTATGCTCTTTACTCCTTGCTTGCTGATTATGCAGAGCTCTACAGCCAGAAAGACTGAAGTTTCCCTTCTCTTCCACTAGGACCCACACCTTAATGCCGTAATTCCTTATCTGAACAAACTCTGGAGAAATATATTACTGAAAAGTAACTGAGAAGCATGGTTTTCATATGGGTCAACTAACTGCTTAGACTCATATTTCTAATGCAGTCTCTTGAACTTGTCTATTTAAAAAAAAATAGGATATCTGATAGTTTTAAGAAGGTATATTAAAGGGCTGGATAAAAGGTGTATCTTTGTTAAAGATGTAACTGAGATGCTAAAAAGATTAGCCAGATAGAGGGGTTAGATCTCTATATTTTGGAGTACTTGTACACGTCTTCCTCAACAGGCCTTGCATTCATCATTCGCTCCCAAGGGAGCATCCCCAGTCAATGTGACCATCGCTCTATTCTTCATTATGACCTGATAGAAAAGGGAATAGTGAGGAAAATTCTTATTCTGTGTGCTTTTCTGAAATAGTCATAACTCTTAAACACAGCTCTAACATGAGTGTATGTGCTTACACGTCTTCAAGGAACTTCCCTTACACTGAATTGATCCATAGTCTCAATTATTCTAATCCTTCCTCACCTCCTGAAAACCAACGAATAAAATGCCTTTGTAAAAGTACTTTCCCTATAGGTTGAATTTGATTGGTAATTTATTGGTCTGAGAAAGAGTGAAGATAGACGGAAATCAATACATACATTCCATCAGGCATCCAGATATTCTGTACCACTTAATGAAATTTGGTTTAAAAACCCCCAGCATGCTAATCAGAGGTGCATCATCTGATCCTGTTTAGAGGAAGTGTATATGACACATTCTAATCTAGAGACTACAGATTTTCAACCTAAACAATTTTATGATTCTATACTTCTATGATTTTGAATCAGACTTATTATATGTGGATATGTGTAATTTGATGGTAACTGATCCAGGATTTCACAGGATTTCTCTAAAAACCTTCATGTCAAAGAGCTATGAGATAATTTTATCATTTTATCACAAATTAAGAAATACAAAATAAATCAGAAAACTTCATATTTCTGGTTGGACTTTAGAAACATTAATGATTTGCATTTGGACTTTCACAACATGAGGCATATTCTCTCTATCAAGATAAATCTCTAATGCCTCCTTAACTACTGAATCCTGTGGCAACAAGTCAAATGCAAGTTCAGACCCACTTAGTACTAGTGGGAACTGAATGAAAAAGGCAAAGAAAGAAAGAAAGAAAGAAAGAAAGAAAGAAAGGAAGAAAGAAAGAAAGAAAGAAAGAAAGAAAGAAAGAAAGAAAGAAAGAGAAAGAAAGAAAGAAAGAAAGGAAGAAAGGAAGAAAGAGAAAGGAAGAAAGAAAGAGAGAAAGAAAGAAGGAAGAAAACACCATCACCACACCTCCTTCATTAGTTCATATCTATTTATCAAGTAAATCAATAAAATGGTACTGTAACAAAATTGTCATGATCACTTCTTTTGTTATATATTAGATCTGACGGGTAATAATTATTCACTAAAAGATTCAAATATCTTTATGAGTTCCATAGCTTGTGCTAGTAGGCTGAACTTCTTAAAGAAGAGGAATTCATGTTCTAATAGAGTTATTTAAAATACTCTATGATCTGATAGACTTTCTGTACTTCTGAGGCAAATCTTCAAATCTTGTTATAATCAGGGCAGCTTTTTGGAGTTATACAAAGTGTGGATACAATGTTTGCACAGAATGTATTTTTAGCAATAAATAAGCTTTTTAAAATTCAATAAAGGAAAAATAAACAAAATGAAAATTAAATAGATGAAAACCAGAAGCAATTACAACACTTTAATGCAGCCTTTGTTATATTTTTGGAATTTTGTGATGACTTTTAAAAGAATGATAGATTTGCCCAGAATAACTCCAAAACATCTGTTTATATGCTTACCAATTATTTAAAACCATTTCATGTTTTTTAAATTGCTTCTACCTATAAATATGCAAATGAGTGTTGGACGCAGTGTCAGAGTCTGAAGGCAAGTAGAATGACATACAGCCAAACACTAAAATAAGAGTTTGCTTCTAGGGAAAATATGTAATTTTGATGCTTACTCAAATCTTTCATATTCTCATACTAGTGAAAAATATTTATTACCAGACATTTTCTTATCTTAGACATACAACTAGGTTTAAAATGCTAAAAATATAAACAGGAAAGTGAGATGTTACATATTACAAAAACATTTTGCCCAGTAGCAAAACCTGGTGGAAGAAGCCAGAAGTCTGAAACAAAGACCAAAAAGGCAGAATGTACAATAAAATAATTTTTTTTCCTGTCGTCTTCCTGTGTATGGGATCAGTATTTTATCATTACAAGGTTTTGACTTGTGGTCCTAGTTCTCAACTAGAATTTAAATTCTGGTGGTTTTATGCTGTCAGCGATGGAGGCCAGCAGCATGCTGAGTTGTGTCTGCATGGGCACAGCCAATGTACTGAGGTAGGGCTTGCGCCTCCTTTACTTGCCACTTAGACTATGCCTAGGACCTGGTTTGGGCCCTCAGTTCAAGATCACTGAAAAACTGGAGTTCAACAGAGGACACCAAGATGTTTGGGAGTCTGGAGCTCTTATCCTGTGAGGAGTGTCTGAGAGAGTTTGACGTGTGCAGCCTGGAGCAGAGAGGGGCTTCAGGGGACCTAGGAGGCGCTACCCAGTGGCAATGGGGAAGATATCAAGAAGGCAAGTATTTGGTGAAGTGTGTAGGAGGAAAAGAAGAATCAATCATCATAAATTGAAATTAGGGGAGATTCTGAGTGTAAGTACAGAAAAATGTTGACTATGAAGATGTTTAGACAAGGGACCAGGCAACCCAAGAGGCTCCAATCTCTGCTCTCTGAGGTTTCCAGAACATGGCTAAACAAAGCTCTAGGTAGCATGGTCTTAATTTGGTGCTGAGCTTGCCTTGAGGAAGCACTTGAAATAGTTAACTTCCCAATGTCCCTTACAACATGAATTGTCCTCTGTCTGCTTCCAGGATCTACTGCTTCTTTCAGGATTGCTCTAAAATATGCTCCTGCATTTTGCATAATACTTCCTTAATACATTAAGTCCCTGTAGTAGGGAACATCATTCAGGTTTTCCCCAGTCCCTTGGGGTTGCTCTGTATTCATGAGGGAATGGGACAGTTATCCCAAAAATAACTATATAATTAAAGTTGGTGACAATGCAGGCTTTAATATTGATTTCTGTAAGAAATCATGGTTCTCCTTCACTTCCTATTGTGTTATTTTAATACCACTATTTAATCTCACCTTCTTGTGTGCGATTTCTATGTTGTTGAAGCAGAAAAGCCTAAGACCAGATATTATGGAATACCCTGAGTGAACTGCGATTTTGCAAGAGGCCATCAGCCTACTAGCACAGCCCTTCGTCACTTCAGCCAATAAGAAAGATTGTTCTGGTGACAGCCACTAGGAGGTGGTGACACAGGTTTTATCACTGGGTTTTGTAAGGCTTCACTGAGAACAGAGAAACAATGACACTTGGAATAGCAGCAAACCTCACGTTTGGAAAATGCTAAATCCACATCCCAGGAAAGTGGCAGCTTTATCCTAATGAGGATATGATTTTCACAGCCTAACAGGGGTTTGAATACTGGATTTCCTCAACTTCAGTTTTGGAAATAGTGGCATTCTTTTGCTGAAAGGTTTCAGCAGCCCTGCTTTTGAGACTACATGAGAAATCTTTGAATACTTCAAGTGCAAAAAGTAGGAACCAAATCCCAGGATTTTACAATGGGAAATTTTAGACAGTATTAGCAGTACTGCCTCCACCTTCAACTTAAAAGATTAAACAGATAATGTGCCAAAAGATGGCATTAATTACATGCAGTACTGTTTCAGAGTCTTGTGCCAGTTAAATATCTTCATGAAAACTGTACAAGAATTCTCCACTGTGGGTTTTACAACTGACAACTGAAAATCTTCATTGTTAATGTTAATTACAATTTTTCTTTTCCCTGAAAATCTAAGTCTATATTGGATTAGGACTTGGTTATGATAGGTGTTTTACAGTCCCCAAATAATGCATTAGGTGAAAGAAAGTGAGAATAAGGGGGAGCAGAGCAGGAGTGGATAACAATAGAATGTGAACATTTCTTTTAGTGACTGACTCACCAGAGAGACATGCAGTCTCAGCAGATGAATTTTAGCCCTAATTAGGACATTGTCAGTGGAATAGTTACTGTCCTAATCAGGAACTGTGGCAGACAAGTGGTTTGTTAGACAGGTTGTAAAAGATAGACAATGCATAATAAAGTCACCAGAGACCAGACAACGTATTGATGATGATCCCAGTGCTCTTTCCAATGCTGCCCTTTGCATTGAAATTTGGGGTTCTTTCCTCTGATAATGTGCTCCTTACTGTACAACTATGACCTTTGAATGCCTTTGTGAACATACAACACACCTCCATTTGATGCCAGGATACCATAAAGAGCCTTACAGGAAGACTAGTGTTATTATTTTTTGTCATCTGCAAAATAATCGTGCAAATGTGCCAATGACTGTAATTGTTGAATGATTAATGTCCTAACCAGTTGGACTCAGTTTAACAAGCTGTTTTGTGCTGTATTTCATTTTAGGAAGAGTGTAGGAATCTTGCAGTAACAAAAAAACCAAACCCAAACAATCAACCCCCAAAAAACAACCATTAAAATTGTTCCAATGCCCATAGCAATAGCATTTCTTATCACATGGTTTCCTTAGGCAGAATTGTTTAAGTCTGGGTGCACCAAGATTCTGAGAGCGATAAACAGTATCTGTCTTCTACTTAAGCCTGCGTGAGGTTCTCCAAGTAGATCTTACAGGTGAGCTTTCTAAAGGCCTCATGTACTCAGAGCTTGCTTACCAACGTGAGGGTAGGAAAGCTCTGCAGAAAAACCTGGACAGACTCTACCAGTGTGCTGAGGACAACTGCAGGAGGTTCAAGAAGGCCAAGTTCTGGGTCCTGCACTTGGATCACAACAACCTCAGGAAGCACTACAGGCTGGGGGGGGAGTGGTTTGAGAGCTGTTCAGCAGAAAGGACCTGGGGGTGCTGGTTGTCAGACAGCTGCACATGAGCCAGTGTGGGCCCTGGTGGGCAACAGGCCAATGGCATCCTGGCCTGTATCAAAAGCAGGACTAGGGAAGGGATCATCCCCCTGTACTTGGCATTGGTGAGGCCACACCTTGAGTGCTGCATTCAGTTTTGGGCCATTCACTTCAAAAAGGATATTTAGTGTGTCCAGAGAAGGGCAACAAGGCTCGTGACAGGACTAGAGAACATGTCCTGTGAGGAACAGCTGAGGGAGCTGGGTTTGTTTAGTCTCAAGAAGAGGAGGCTCAGGGGGGACCTCATCACTCTCTACAGCTCCCTGAGAGGAGGCTGTAGTGAGGTGGGAGTCGGTCACTTCTGCTGTGCCTGCAGTGAGAGGATAAGAGAACATGACCTTAAGCTGAGACAGGTGAGATTCAGATTAGATATTAAAAAAAAAAAACAAACAAAATCGCTATTGGAGTGATCAGGCATAGGAATAGATTGCCCAGGGAGGTGATAAAGTAACCATCTCTGGAGGTGTTTGAGATGCCTGGATCTGGCGCTAGGTGATGTGGTTTAGTGCTTTAGGGGTTACAATGGTAGTGCTGGGTTGATGGTTGGACTTGATGATCTTAAAGGTCTCTTCCAACTTTGAAAATCCTATGATTCTAACATACTAATGGTAATTTCAGCAGTTGTAGTGGTGAGAAAACTCAACTAGCAATATGTGCCAAGGAAAGTGGATTCATGTCCTTTTTCATGCCAAGTACAATTATCCTACAGCTACCTGAAACAGAAAAAATTCAATAGGAAAGACTTTTAATCCTGATAGTATTGTGATGAACATTCCCCATCTTGCCCACCGTACATAGATGGGATGTGTACTTGTTAGGAAGGCAGAATTTAGGTCAGAAAGTTTCTGGTCTTTAAGGTATGGAGCTCATGGAAATTAGACTCCCATATTCCACTTTGTGACTTACTATTCATCAGATAGGACATTTCAGGAGCTTACACATTTAGCTGATAATGGTAAAACACATGGCAAATATTATTTCAGGTAGGGTCATTTATCATAACTGGGAACATGATCACATGGTCACATTCTTGTTCTCTTTGAACAAGAATGAGTGAATGAATGAAGATGGACTTTTTCAATCCATCAGAATCCAAGAACATTGATCTATTTTGCCTTGCTTTATTTCTGAAATTATGCCTGAAATTACTTATGAAATTATTTCCTGTTTTCCTTATTTTATTAGTTGCTTCTTTCCCCATTTTCTCAGCACTGCATTAATAAAACTGCTGCTTCACCTTCTGTCTTGATGCTGAGACCTGTGGAAAATGAGTAAATTGCCTAGCATGACAGCAGACCATCCACTAGCATAGGGGAAACCCTAGGTGAAAGAAATTCAGCTTCTGATACCTGACCCGGCTCACATCCATCAAAGATGATGTGCAGAGAGTGTGGTCTTGCAGAAAGATGCATCCAAGCTGGTGGAACCATTTTAGAAACAATTCTTCTGAGATAAATGACACCAAGGTCTGAATGAGAAACCGCATGTTGTTAGGATTATGGACAGACAAGGACCTGGGAGCCACTTTTCTGGTCTATGAGACTTACACTACTAGCAACTGGGAGCTGAGCAATATGAAGTGGAAGTCAGTAGACCTTCTTCCTGAGAGTGATATCATCGAAGGTGTTAGTGTGGGTGTGTCCAGAACTCATGGTCCAAGCCCAGCATCCACACAAGGAAAAGTGCACAGATAGGTTTTCACACTGAGACAGATTCAGAAAAGGCTACAAGGATTATCTGGAATCCAGAAAATTTGTCTTTATTGTGAGAGATTCAGCAAGTCCAGTGTATTTAATTTATCCTCTTGTGAAATATTCTCTTGAAAAATAACTTACTAAGGGTCTACAAATATTTCTTCTTGCCATGTAAGTATCCTGCCCCGGAAGTCCAGTGTTTGTGTCTAAGAAGATGAAAGCTTTCTGATATAGGACGTCTTTTCAAAACAGGATAGTGATAGGGCCAAGTCTGACATCTGTTTATCTGACACTAGAAAAAATTCAAACTGAAGTAACTTCAAGCTTGTCAACACTGGGAATGCAGTATTTTTCAATAAAGGTTGACTCAGTCAACTTCTTGTATTCTAAGTTAAATAGAATTAATTCAGATTCTATAGGCCAAATCTTAGATGGTTAAAGATGACACTTTAAAGTCAGTATTACAAATTTATAAATGATAAATAATTAATCTTCTATTTTTAATTTACTATCTGAAAGTGAAAAGTAGTAGAAGTAGTTAGCTGTCAGCCTGCCCCTGCCTACCAATCACCCACAGGTGGTCCCATGAAGTCCTCTCATTAATGCCTCAGTCAGGTATTATTAATAAAAGTAGTGTATAGATGCAGTGGAGGAAAAAATTAAGGCCTATATTATCTCCAGAGTTAATGGTCAAACAGATCTTATCATGGAAGGTGACAGCCTCTGTGACTGACAGACTGTTGTTATTTACATACAGCTTATTTCTGCCTGGTGAAAAATCTGACATGGTGGTGAAGGTCTTCTAGGGGCTCAGTTGCTAAGAGATAGGAGGATTTGCTTTGATGCAGATAATAAACATCTGTTTACACAGCATGTTTGCACATGCTTTAATAGGATCACTTTGCTTATTTGGGTTTTTTCCCTACTGGTTGCACTGTGTTAACATCTGTCAAACAACAAATAGCATTACCTGAAATGTATTAATATTAATGAAGACACTATTTTTGTCATGAGAAGGACATGAAAGTAAAACTCATAAAAAACTTCTGTATTTTAATATCTTTTCTCATTTGAGGGAGTTTATCTATTCCTCACAAAATTTCTTCACCCATATGTGTTTATGAGTGATTTTATTCCTTAACTCAAAATCAGACTAAGCATGTCTAACACTTAAATGGTTTCATGATTTCTTAAGTCTTGAGGCCATAGGTTATGACTGTGCTGTCATATCTTGCATAAACACAAGCCACACAATTTCATTAAGTAGTTCAGGGAATGGACATATTTATGTCTTTTGAGTGATCTAACGCTTATCTTCTGAGAAAGATACAGCCAATCTGGTATGAAAGGTCTTAAGTGAAGAAGAAAACACAGGATACGTAAGAAGTTGTTCCTGTGCTTAATCACATTTGAAGTTTAAAAATGTGGATCATAACTGTAGTATGAATTTAGCTTCACTTTCAGACACTGAATACTTTTTAGTGCCTTGATCTGAGGATAACAAGTTAGAGCACGTGGTATGTGGCAATACAGTTGGAGGTACATCCCAGCATCTTTGTGCAGCTTTCTTTAGCATTCTTTAGCAAGTTTTAGAATTACAAGAACTCTCCTCCACAAATTTACTTGGAATCGTAGTGCAGCTATACATACCCTGTGGAGGGTGGGTCACTAAAATTCTTTCTGGATATCTTATCTTTGCTTCACCATCACCATTTTGGCAGTATTATTTCTCCTGGATACTGTGGCTCTCAGCCTCTGGCCAGTATTTATTTGTTGTATGTCAAGTAGAAATGTGCACTTGATTGCATTAGCTTTTGCCCATTTGGAGCTTTACATGAGTAGTTTAACAATACTCCTGCTTCAATGACTTTAATATAAAAGCCTGTTTCTTTAATTCTTTGCTTCTAATGGATACAAAAACCAGCAATGCAGGTGTGTGCAGCTCTTGAAAATAGCTATCAGTAGTAACTTAATATTGTACACAGTAAAAATGTAAAATTATCTTACTGTTCTGTAACATTTGTAGTTTCCAGAGCTGACAGACCTAAAGTAAAACAACAGCTCTTTCCAATCTTCATATGAAAGCTTCAGGTTTTTATTCCCGTAGCCTTTTTACATTTTTCTTTTTAGCACAACATAATCTGTTTCCAGCATACCAGTTTTTTCCCATAAACCTACTGAACTGCAATTCATGAATACTTACTAGAAAGAAGTTGATGGTTTTAATTTTTTTTAAATTCAAAAGAAATTTAGATGTTAATAAGAAGGGGTTTTTTATAATTGAAAAGAATACACATATATATACACATTACTCTATAAATGGATAAAAAATGTAATTTTTTTCTCAGTCTTTCCTCAGTCCCATCATTTAGTTTTGTGATAAAAATCAGTGGAATTTTTAAAGGAATGTTGGAGATTATAATTAATACTGTTTTCCTCAGCACATCTCTTAACTGTATGCTTATTAACTCTGAAATAAGTATTTCTGTTCATTTTGGTCTTATTAATTTCTGGACATCCAGACTGTGATCCTTACATGCTGGTTATTTCCAGCTACCAGACTTGGCATCTCAGCAGTCTCCAAAATTAAATGCATCTTTTATTCCAATACACTTATCATAAATATATGAAGTTGGGTTTCAGTTTTGGGGTTTTTTTATATCCATGTTCCAGTGTGAGGAGTTCCATACATTGCTGTAGGTCATTTTATATATTACTATGTGACAATTCATAAGCATGGTAACAAATTTATTATGTGGGAGTAGAGACTTGTCTACACTTGGAAGTTAGTCTAAGTTAATTTTTGGAGTAGGGTAAGGCGTGAATTGTAAGTGTGGTAACTATTTCTGTCCATATGCTGAAAAGTGAGGGTATGAGGGGGCTAGATATTTGGCCACAGTATTTCCTTCAGAAGCTTTTATAATAACAGTATGATGGGGTATAAAGATCTTGTAAAAAATAGCTGCAACTTGAATCAGTACCAAGACTGTTATTGTCTGTTTTAATTTTAAAAATATCGCATTGCTAAAAGAAAGTGATATGAACATCATGTTGTTGCATTTAGCTAATTTACATTTAGCTAATGCCTGTCCTGTAAAAAACACAGTGTGCAGTTGGAATTATCTATATCTTATAGGTATTATTCTGAAATAAACCATAAATCAGCATGGAAATTATGTATAAAGAAAAGCAAGAATCTTTTTTTTTTTTTTTTAATTTCATGGCAAAAGAGGTAGCAAAGAGATATGTTGAAGGACACAATATATTATGATGGTGCAGATTTACCCTACTTCTCAAGGTGGGATTGAAGCTCGTGAGCTTAAAAACCTCATATATCTAGGCTCAGTATAAAGGTCAGGCAATATGATAGTCTGCCTGCAGCAGACTTGCATCAGAACTACTACTTTTAACAGTTTGGTTGCCGGTGAATTTTTCACTTTCCTTTATTAGCTGGTCTCTGGAAGCATAGCTCAACATTTCACAGCTTTTGATCTTTACTCTCTCACTACTTTGGATGTCTGGTAACTTAAAAGAAAAAATTATAATTGCAATTGTGTATAATCTGCTGTCTTTAAACAGCAATGCAATTTTGGGCTGACCAGGGGGATATAAATGGCTTTCAGGAAGAACTTCAGTGAGCACCATGTTGTGTGCAAAGCGGGGTTCTGATTCCAGCTTCAGCAGGGTTTGTCAGGAGGTGGGAGCATCTCAGAAGTGTCCTGCAGCTTTGAGTTATCAGCTCTGGCAAGTCCATTACCAATTCCAGATCACAGCTGCCTCCCCTCCTTGCTGAGCTTGCCTGGCATGGTGGGTCCTGCTGAATAAGGGAGAACATCACCTGAAAGGAGAGAGGGTGGCTGCTGAGGTCCTGCATTCTGCTGGGTATGAGGGCTTCAGCATCCAAATGCAAAGTCTTTACTCTGTGAGTGCAGAACGTGTCTCTGAATTTCCAGTGAGCTCAAAGAAACTTGGGATGCAGTATTGAAAACCTGGCCTGGTGGAGAGCTAAGACACTGCTGGCTGCAGACATATCCAGCATTTTTGGAGAACAGCACCCATAGTGCAGTGGGAATAACAGTATAAGTGACCTGATATGTTTTCCCTGAGTTCATCTAGCTCCCTGCTTCAGGCATTTGCCTCAGGGATAATGCAATCTGTTTTGATATAGCAGTAGGAGTCACCTAAATAAAAACCTTCTCAGGAATCACAGCAAATGTTCAAAAATTATAGCAAAAACGACCAGACTTGTGCAGAGAGGTGCTTCCACATGTCTTGGTGTTAGACTTCGCTGCTTGTAAAAATTTGCAAAAAAATAAATTGGCACTAATTTCTGAGTCTCAGCTGTAGTCAGGCTGTGTGCTTGAAGGTGACACTTTCTTGTGTCTAGAGTTTTGAGGTGTCTTCATTAAAGGTATATTTGGCTGTTACGTGCATGAAATGAGCTTTACTGGCTGTGTCTGTGCAATCTGCCCTGAGCAAAGAGGAATCCAGGGAGAAAAATGTCTTTCCTAGTTTCTAGAAGCTAAAGAACAATAAACTGGCATAATCTTCTCACTGACTTCAATGAAAAGGAAAGTTGAAAGCAGTAAGCAGAGCCTACCTGCTTCTCCCGTGACACCAGCTAAAGTGTTTGAAGACTGCATCAATTTATTCTCTTCTACTGGAGTGAGACTAGGTAGGGACTTGGCAGAGAATCTACTGCTTTCCTTTTATTACACTGGTGATGAAATGAATGTTACAAGCTGCCATTTATTCTATTTGGGACATAATATTGTAATAAGTAAACAAATCATGCATCTCTAAAATTATGTACAAAGAACTTACTCTGGTTAAATGTCTTTATTTGGTATTATGTGTCAACTTTAATTGTGTTGCTCTTCTCTTTGTCTAAATTGACTACAATCACTTTTACTGGTATTATATAATAAATTTCAAAACAATCACATTGTGCTACAGCATTTAGTGCCAAGTACTTTTCTGCACAGTGTAGCTTCTGTTTTTGCAGAAGCTATGTTCCTACCCACCTGGCAGCTCATTCTCCATTCATGTGCATTTAGTTACAGCTGGCACAAAAAGCAGAGTTTTCCAAGGACAGTCTGCAGACTTGTCCAGTGGAAATTATAACCTCTATAAAATCTTTTCGTGATCAAATTTTGTTTTCTCAGGTCTGTTTTGTCAGATCATGGCCTTGGGTAGAAATGCTGGAGCTGCCAGTGTGACATGTCTAACTAGAATTACATTGAAGGTAACCAAATAGCTTTTAAATAGCAAAGATTTTTCCTTCTGTTGATTCCACTGCACGATCAGCATTAATGACATTGAATTATGCTCCTAGAGGTATGCTGCCCACCCCCCAGTTTTGGTATTTAAACTTCTAAATTTTTTGTTGGTGTTTCGGAATTTGCTGGTTTTGTTGTTTCTTTTTTTTTTTTTACCATTGCAGAAGTTTCAATGACATTTAAGATTTATCTGAGGGGTATATCCAGAGACTTCAACCCTTGAAAGTGTGCCAGAAAATTAGGAACAGTGTTAAAACAGTAGAGAATATCAATCTGTAAAATAGCATATATAATTCAGTTTAAAAAAATGACAACTACTTTAAAAAACAAAACAAAACAAAAACCTCATAGCCTCAGAATATGTCCTTGTCACATTCAGTAATGTTTTTCTTCAGGCGTGTAATTGCAGTAATTCTGTCAGGCTGCCAGAAGAGTGAAACTGTTGCCCAGGAAGGTAAAATGATTTGTACAGACCAGTCTGGGAGAGCAGTGGCATCAGGAGAAACAGACTAGAGGCCTTCCAAGCTCCAGGTAAGTGTCCAAGCAATTCAGTGACAGAGATTTTCCACAGTCCTTCCAATGCTCACAGAAGCACTAAGGAGGTAAGATCCTGTGCAGTGCAAACAACACATTACTGGAGTCCTCATTGGCTACCTAAACATATTGACAACTATCTACCATGTTCCGCCACAAGTATCTTTTTTATGATATTTTGACTTAAAGCAACTGATATTTTAAAGTTTGGATTATTTGGACTATTTTATATGTTATAATATATAATTTGAAATGGGAATTGTGTGTGTATGCTGTTGGGTAATATACCATCAGTCAGTCAGAAAGTTCTCAAGTTGTACAAATTGGTTCAGCTTCTGGGTCTAAGGCACTGTTTTGTTCATGCTAGTATTTTGAGATTCTTAAGTGGACAGCTAAAACAGAAATTGAACTCGCAGTAACGATTTGCAGTCAAGTGGGGAGTATAAGTTTGTGCTCCTCACTTGAAAGACAGTATAAGTTGTGAAAGAGGCTGCATTTACAAAGAGAGATACAAGAAAGTAGCTAGTGGTCTATAAACCAGACAATAGAATCAAACCAAATTAATGGAATTAGAAAAGAATCTCACTTCTGTAGGTTTCTCTGCTCATGCTACAGTATTATACTAATCACGGCAGAAGTAGTAATGGCAAGTTTATACAAATGAAAATTAGAGTGAAAATCTGCAATGGAATGTATTTTTTAAAAGGGACTTATTTGAAATTGTAAAATCAGCCTGAAGTTTGAAGATGAACAAGGAAAAATAAGATTTCCTGCAAATGACTTGCAAGGCACTTCCGCCATGCAGGGAATACTCTAAAAACCACATTATGCCACAGCAGTTTGCTTTGTGCTCCAGTATAATGAGCCTCAAAGTAATAAACCCCCAAATCAGCAAAAAATAACCATTCCAAGCAAATGGAAAGTAGAATATCTTTTCAATTGGGTGTTGGATTTTAAAAAAAATTTGAAATAACAAATTAATATCTTGCATTGCTAAAATTTCTCTCAATGACTGCATATGAACACTCAATTGATGTGACATTTTTACACTCAGTACTTCTTAGATACTATTTGAAAAGCTATCTCCATCTCAGTTTCTCTACTTGGTGGCACAGATGTAAACCAGAAGTAATACAGCTGAAATTAGCAAAGCTCCAATTCTGTAAAAGCAGCCTAGAAGACTGAAAATTAAGTTGTGAAGCCTCTTTCTCTTCCATTTCATGATAGAGTAAAACCACTGCAAAACCACTGAATTAACTGGAAATCTATGTCATTTTCATGAATATGAATAGAGAGTAGACAATTTGTTTTTATTTTTAATAGCCAGTGATAACTTTGGCCTTGTGTCTTACTATACAAAACATATGCTCTCCATAACTCCTGTACATACAGAACTGGCACGCATAAACTGCAGATTACAGTTCCAGTAGAACTGAACCTCTATTGTGTAGGTTACTACTACAGACTCAAGGCTGATTTGCAGTCGGATTCTTAAATTTAAGGACTAACATGTACACACTGCCTGCTTAAGTTCTTATGAAGTTATTTTAAAATTAGTCAGCATGATCAGTAGATCCTAAAGAATTATTCAGCTTACCAGACATCAGCTATCTATTTGACAATGAGAAAAACTGCTTTTCTAGTCTGTGTTAGATCTGCACTGAGAAATTTGGGGGTGTGTGTGCCAATATAACAGGATGGTTTACTAACATCAAAGTGAAATATTTCAGAGACATGACACAGCACTGCCTCCTCCTGTTCTAGCCAGGACCAGTCCCTATGAAAAGGTCATTTGAAAAAGTAGATAGAGCTTGGAGCTCATGTACACTCTTTTCCTCCCCTTACACATAAAATTAGATTGCTCATTTTTTTTTATCAGTTTACCCTCACCTTGCCCAGCTGTCTTAAAAGGAATGAAGTGGAGAATTCAGAGAAGGCGCAAGAAGGGAGAAAGAGGCTTTCAAAAAAATGCTCATAAATCAAGTCCCATACATTCTTAACTCTCTCATAGGAAAGAGAGAAACTGTCCCCATACCAGGAGTGTTGAGAAATTATTTTCTTTCATGTGATAGCAAATATTGATGAAAGGGAATTGAAGACATAGATATATCACTATAAATGACTTTGTGATAAACAGTTAACAGTTAGACATACTTTGTACATAACACTAATAATGTATAGTGATATTAATAATATCAAAAATCCCTGCTTGGGATTCAAAGAAAGATATGGAATTACATTATTTTTTATAGCTTATAAATTAAATTTTCATGCATAAGAAATGTAAAGACTATAGTATGAGATAGACTCAAAAAAACTGAATGTGTTTCTCCAAACTGCCTATCCCACAAACTTTCAGATTGAAGGGGTTAATTATTAGTTCATTTATTTTTAATATGATTAGTTATTCTTGGTCAGGCTTCCTCATCCATTATTTCATGTACCAGTACTGAATATTTTTCTTTCAATAGCATTAACAAAAATTGCTGTATATGAAGTGACAGTGCTATCTTCTTTTTTTATTTTTTTTTCACAGTTCTAAGGAAAAAAGTTTTGATTTGTGATTTACTGATGTAGTTATTTGTTCACTATTTCAGGCTTCAATATGCTCATTCCATTTTCCTTAACATTTTCTGTGAATGCCATCAATGAGTTTTCAGTGCTGTTCTTCCAAATTATTTGCTATTTATCTATTTCATAAGGAAGTTTCTCAAGACTGTGACCTAAAGTCACACTTCCAATAGAAAAAAATATACCTTTTCAGTGTTTATAAAAGTTTTGCATTGCTAAATCTAAATGTTCAGGTTTATTCTTGTCTGAATGGCTGTTGTTAGCTAACTTAATCCATTAGATTTATCTGCTTTTCTTCAAGATGTAATTTAGCAAGCAGAGCAACACTCTGCTCTCCACTCAGACTGCAGAGTTCACCAATGAAATTGTACAACAGTCAGTGCAATTGCTTTTTCTAGCACCATTTCAAAGGATAAGAGAACATGCTGGAAACCTTCGATTATGTCTTATCCTGCTATCAGCAGCATGCAGACCCCAGGCATAGAACAGCCTTATTGGCCATGGCTGTTTGAGAAAGCCTAATCTCAGCCTATGATTTTAGAGGTCTACTTATTGATGCTTCACTCTTCCCTGATTGTGGTGATGGATGCCACACTGCACTAAAGAATGATGAATTTGTTTCAGATCTCTGAAGAATCAGTGATTATGGCTTCTACTTAAAGCTAATTCTACACGTCAGGGCTTTCTACATAAATGTTAGGTATCACCTTGCTGATACTAAGATGCAATTTATCAGGAAAGTGGAAAATAAGGCCTTTTGTATTCTGCGGACAGCTTTAAAGCCAGTGGATACTTTACATTGCTCTGACAATGTTTATATTTCACATTTAGAGAATATCCTTCACAAGGATCATCTCAGCAGACAATTTAAAAAGAATTGCACATATCACTGCATAGACTCCATTCAGTCCACCTTGTTTGGGTTTAATCCTGACTGCGTCAACCATTCAGTCCTAACTGATCCAGGACTGTATCATGGTTTGTGTCTTCTGATGTGAAAGTACATGAAAAATCTCATCCATGTCTCTTTGTATCAGAATTAAGATACAAATTTCAGAAGAGGTAGAAATTTGTCCCCCTGTTTTTATCACTGCCATGATCACTGGTGTCCTCTTTTTTTTGCCTTCAGATTAGCTTACTTTATAAATAAAGTTGTTTTGTATTTAAAAGAAACTGATCTTCTGTACCAATGTAATGTGGTCGTAATTGTATTAGACTACAAAGTCATAGACAGAAGCATGGCTTTATTGTTCTCTTTCCTTTCTTACGATAAACCCAATGACATGGATGTTTTGTGAATATATTTGCCCTCAGCAGTTTCCTATTTTAAATTCATAAATACAGTGTACTGTATAAGAAAAAACAAAACAAAACAAAACAAAAACCAACTTGTCCCTGTGCCATATAGTATGTATACAATACACAGGGTCCTGTGGAGGTCACCTGAAGTGCATGACCCATTTTGAATTCCTTCAGTTTGCATGATTTTGTCAGGCTTAAGCTGATGATTCTGACAATATTTCTCAGCATCCTCAGCTGAACATTTAAAACTGGTTTCCTACTGCTTTTCATACTGATGCTAGCTTTCAACTTGATGAAGTAAAGTCATAATTAAACAAAAAACATCCCATAGATGATTATAAAATATCACTCAGCCTATCATTTGAGCTGCCTGAAGGCAATTTAGATGCTTGTTTTTATTTGTGTTATGCAGCTTTTCTATAATACTAATAACTTTATTTTTCCTGTACATCTTTCTCTAATGCCTCTCAGATGATGTCAGTTTATGAGACTAGTTTAATTCTCTCAGATGTCTTTCCAGGACTCAGTGACCTCACTCTGCAGGATTGGACACTTGGAATGTGCAAGTGTGCAGTAAACTTCCTGCCTCTTTGTATCAGCTCTCCCAAGCTGCTTTCTGCAAGTTCAGATCCGTGAGGGAAGAAACTGCAATGATGCCAGAAAACTGCTCTGAAGTCCCTGATGATTCTCGGAAGCTATTTTGCTTGTGGGGTCATTCAATTATGGCTAAAATTAGTTCAGTGATTAATTGTGGTTTGTAAGTATAAAAATAGAAAATATTTTGAAATTGAGGGCTGTACTTGAACTGTAATTCGAATACACTGAAGAACGGTTCCAACTGTGGGGTCTGGGGGATGTTCCATTTTTACGTAAATGCTGAGACTGCAGACTTGTGTCAAGACCTCCCTGCTGAAAACTTCAAAGGCATTCCTTCCAGGCAGAGAGTTTATTCTAGAAGAGTGGAAGTTCCTCCCTGAGGTTCAAAGGGTCATTGCTAGAAAACTCATTATCTGTAGGGACTGGTGACTTGGGTAAAAATCTAAAAAAAAGAATTAATATTGCCCATGCTCACAAGAATGCAGGATGTGGGCATTAGTCAAGAAATTGAATGAGGGATAGAAGATTTTTTGGGGGAGGGAGAGGGAGTGGGATGAGGTGTATGAATGTGCTTACAGTATAAACAAAGAGATCTTTCAAGTATGGCAAACATTTTTATTCAAAGCATCTAAACTTGATCTCAAAGTCAAACCAAGGCTGGTGTCAAAACTGCTTTCAAAGAGCTGTCAAGGAATGAGGGAAGATTTCTTGTTGTTGGGAAAAAATCCAGAAGTGGTGGAAAGTCAGCCAAGTATATATTAGCTAAAATTTCTTTTTCCTGTACTTTCTACAGGGACAGATAGGACATCAGGAGGTAAGATGCCTGATGTTACAAGACCGGAAGAATGGAGCTGAGGTTAAAAGCTTTCAATATATACAGACTGCTCGGTACTAGCAATACTCCTTCCTTTTCAGAAAATAGTAATTTTCTCCTCAGTAGCACTGCTTGCTTCAATATCTACAGTCAATTGCTTGCTCCTTGCATTCAATGTGCTCTTCTACTCAGAAGCACATATGCCAAAAGACTAATTAAAGTTATAGTGTGATTAACTCTGTGTCTTGGGTACCACCACATACAGTTCCACAACATAAAACAGTGAGAGCAGAACTTTCTTTTGTGAAAAAGAAAAGTTTCTCAGTGGTTGATGCCATCTGACAGCAAGGCACAGAACGGCTCCCACTGACCCAGCAACCTGACCTTTTTTCTTGTGCATATTATATCATTAACACACTTCAGAAAACGAGTAAGTATATAAAAGTAAGGGGAAAAAAAGAAATCCTCAGAAACATATCCCATCCATCTATTTCTCACGGACAAGGATAAGAAAGCAAACATTTGGCAGGCATCAATCACAGTGCCTGTCACTTAGTAGAAGTGAAATCTGTGAGAACCTCTGGAGGTCAGGACCTATATATACTGGATGCTCAGGCCATATATGTTCTCACAGAGCTACCTATCAGTGCTAAATTGAGGGCACAGGTTATACTGACAGGCAGACAGAATATTTAACCAGTTTGTATGTATCCTAGAGAAGAACAATTTATGTCTATATTAGCAAGTTAAGCATTTCCAGGTACTCTTGTCAGTACTACAAAATTTCTGGAATGACTGCTGACACACTTTTGGCCTGAGTCTTCCCAGGCAATCTTCCCAGCATTTTGTTTGCAAAATTTAAGTGTTAACACAGGGAAGGAACTACTCCCAAAAATCAGACCAGACATTCTGAAGAGTGAGCAGAGAGAGTTTGGTCCCCTTTAGTCTTGGGAAGACAGAATAGGTGCTGTGTCAGTTAACCAGTAGAATGAGGTGTACTGTCTAAGCGTGCTGAGCTCCTGACCCACTACTGAATCAGAAGGAAAAATATTGGCTGTTGTATTTCTTGCCACCTCCCATGTGGAAATGTGTACTTTTTGCACACTTGCTTTCTTTACGATCACAAAATGGTTGAAATGGTCTTTTTTCCAAATATTTTCATTTTGTTTCAACATATGTTACTAAATTCAATGATTAGCAGAGGATTAAGAGAGCTTATTGGCAAATTTATGTCTGTGTATGTGTAGAGTTCACAATAAGTAAAGCAACAACTAAAACTGTCTCTTTTAGACCTTTCCTGTCAATGAAAAATGAAAGCTAAAAGGTCATATTTCAAAACAATGGATGTTAGGATTGTTTTTCTGACTGTTGTACCAGAAACAAGTAACTTGAGTACCAGTAACCAAATGGGAATGTATCATCTGCTTCACAGATTTATGTTAGACTCTCATCCTGATAGTATCACAATTTATTAAAGAAGAAAACAGATTGAAAATGTGAGTTCTGATAGAAAATAATTTAAAAATAACTATTGTCATCCATGTGAGACTAGAACGGCTTCTCACCATTTATATTTTGAGTTGAGATGGAATCACTTTTCTTCCACTCAACTTTTCTTACATTCACTCCATATGAATGTAATTACACTCGTGGAGATCCTTCAAACTCTGTATTTTGGTCCCTCAACTACAGCCATAAGTTTGATGCGATTTTAGTAATATTTGTGCTATGTAATGGCTTGTATTAGGCTCCAGAATATTCTCCATTTTACTCTCTAAAATGTACTTCCCCAAAGGATTCACCAGCAAAGTGTACGTATCAGCTACTAGGAAAATAACTGCCACATAGTCTGAAGTTTTTAATGTTAATGCTGTAATACTAAAATATTGGAGTATCTCACTTTATGACATGAAAAGCCTTTACAGCCTTTTAATACTGCAATTATTTTTAGTTAAATGACTGTTTAGTTAATGGCTGTTAGTTGTCATTGTTTCCTGGTTGAATGTTATAGAATGTTATTCAATTTTTATGACTTTTTTAACTCTATATTTTTCTTTCACCTACTAAAGACTAAAAAGAACTGTAACTTAAAGTCAACAAGTTAAAATAGCTGTGCTATAACTCCAATTGAGATACTCTGGATTCTTAAAACTCAAACATTTCCCAAGAGACTTGAAAAGTCACTTGGAAAATGTAACTGCAAATGTCCTGAGTATTTTATATGTATATATATATATAAAACCCATGTCTATTTGTCTATTTATTTTGAAGTTTGAAAGAAAAAAATATTAATCGTTGCATTGTATTGTCATAATCAAACTGAATTTTTTCATGTTCTCCTTAGTTTGTATTCTATATACCAAAACTTAATTCTCAAAACAAAATTCTTCAAATTTATTGTCAGTTGAATCTAGATGTAGATATGAATTTAAATTTTATATGTGGCATCTCAAGATTAGTCTTGCTATGTCCTCACAGATGACCATGCTTGGATTTAGCGTCATGGCACTGGCAGTAAGACCTCCACCCACAGGCTCTCTCACTCCCCCTCCTCAACAGGATGTTGGGGGTAGAAAAAAAAGTGAAAAAGCTCATGGCTAGAGATAAATACAGAGAAATCACTTACCAGTTACCACCGCAAGCAAAACAGAATGAATGTGGGGACAATTAAATTTATTGCCAAGTAAAAATGATTTGTGCAATGAGAAACAAAGATAAACTAAAACAACACCTCCATCACACGTTTTTCTTTTCCCCTATAAGTCTCGACTTCACTCCATTGCCAAGTCCTCTACCTCCCCTACCCCACAAGGTGAAGGGGGATGGGGAATGAGGATTGTGGTAAAACCATAATATCTCTGCTCTACAGCGCCTTGTCCCTCACACTTTTCCCCTGCCTCTGTGTGGTCCTTCCACAGGCTGCAGGGAAACATCTCCCTCACCATGGTCCCTCCACGGGCTGCAGGGCGATCTCTGCTCCAGCACAGGGACCATCTTCTCCAATTCCTTCTTTTCCCATCGCAGTGTTCCCAAAGTTGTTTCTTCCATTAACCCTCCCCCCACCCCGCTCGTTGCCGTCATCTGGTGATTTTGCCCTTTCTTAAATTATCCCCAGTGCCACTCCCACCTTGTGTGTGGGGCTCAGCCGCACCCTGCGGTGGGCGGTTGGATCTGGCTGGATCCGGCTGTGTCCGGCTGGGGCAGCCCCGGCCTCCCCTCACGGAGCCCCCGGTGCTGCCCGAGCCTTGGTATCTGCAACCCATAAAAATGTCATGTGCTTTTAAATAAAGAACTTTAAATATTCATGAGGTTTTGTTTCTTAAAAATATCTATGTACAGTGGAATTTTATTTTGCATTGTTCTGAAAGAATTAAATATCTATATTTGGATTTTTTTGCACATGTTAACTCTCTCCCTTTTGCTTTCTTAGAAGCTTATAAAGCCTCAGAAAAAAAGAGACTTTTTTTTTTTTCCCTAATTCAGCCCAGATATTCTGAATGATCAGAGGATCCAGAAATGAATGGATTATACCACAAAATGGTGTAGTGTCTTAAAACCAGAAGTGTGGTGCAGTCAATGATTCTATGACATTTTAAAATAACTGTGTAAATATCAGTGGATCAGCCATGATCTTTGTAAAACTTTTGACCCTGAGAACTCCTGGATGATTTTGAAATACCTAGCACAACCAACATCAAAATAGCTGAAAAATTTATTGTAAAGGGTATGATTATGAAGGCACATTTACAGGACATCCTCTAGTTATGTCTCAAAGAACTAGGTAAGTAATTCCATGCAGATACATGGCTGAAAATTGCAGTCACCTAACACATTTCTATCTTTGATCAGTAATTAAAGAGTTTTGTTTCTTTTCATTCAGCACTAGTTTCCTTCTCAATTTCCTGCAGTCATTGAGGTTAATCAATGATTTAATCATGTTATCCTTCCATCAGTTTAGTCTCAAATCCTTTCATGAGATTTTTGTAGTTTAATAGAACTAATTTTCAAGTAAGAAAGATCTGAAGAGATCAAGATTAAGATCTATCAAGACCCCACATAATTACCCACTATTGATTTGCAGTCTTGAATGTAAAATCTCTGACTTTCATTTGAGATCTTTCTGTCTGTTTTCATGGATGCCTTCTTCTATCTGAGGATCTTGTTTAGGGAGATCATTTTTCTCTTGTTTTGTTTCTCATTTCCCATGACAATCTTCAGCATAGTAAGAGCAGGATCAAATACCTAATGACGTTCAGAAATTACAGATCAAGCCTTCAGTTGTACCATTTGCTCTGAGTGCTCAAAATTTCCATCTGCATCTGCTCCATTAAAAGGCCCTGATAATCTCCTGCCCAAATTAAACAAGATGTAGGACTTGCAATTCAAACTTATTTTTGCCACCCTTCTTATAAACACTCTTCCTCAACAATAGATGATAAAAGGAATGAGAAGTTATTACACTGATGCAATTACTTTAAATACAATGAAATAATTCTGAAATCATTTATTGGAGGGTCAACATTTTGACAGTAAGAGGTTTTATTGGGTAAATGACTGCATAATTGTTGCTTACCTTAGGATCAGATCTTGTATTTCCTAGTGTTGCAAAAAGCCACATTGGGTTTGACAATAATTTTGGTTTTTTACTGTATCTTTTAAATCTTTTTCATGTCTTACTAGTGGAACAGGATTAATAGTTACATCTAGTAAGCAAGATGTATTTGCATCATAGATTTAAGCAGTGATAATGATGTTTTCTTGTTTTCTCTCTCTGTTTGCTTCCTGATAATCCCTACTATTTATTTTTGCAAATGGCTATTAAGATGCTGGTTTCATAGAACTATTTTCATTACGATTATAATCTCATTTTTGAATGGGAATAGTAGGAGTAGGGCTTATCATTCTATATGTATGTCAAAGCTTGTTTTACTCCTTCTACATTACTTAGCATTTATCACCATCCAGTCTTGGCTGTCAGATTATTGCCCAGTCACTCAGTATTGTAAGAAATTCCAGCAAATTTCCACATATGACCTTTAGTTTTATCACCCTGAATGACATATAAATAAACTTTTTCACTTCAGTATTTGTTCCTTTTCTACCTCAATGTAATCAAAATGAAATCCAGGCAGAGATGCCACTGGGATCTAACTGGAACTTCTATTGAAAAAACCCACCATTGATTCCTACCTTTTGCTTTACCCTTCAACCAGGAATTAATTGAATTAGACTTTTGAAAAGACTCTTAATAAAATAATCTTTAAAGATTTCAGAGTTTGCTGTTGTTCATTGGATTATTTATTTTTTTCCAAGAACTCTTAACACACCTTTAACAAGTGATTCTCCTTTACAATATCCAAGCTATTTCTCCCTCATCATATCATAGTTACCTAACATCTGCTAATTCTACTCATTCTTATAATTTCAACCAATTTACTTGGCATGAAAGCTTTTTCGTAGTTAACTTCTTGCTCCCTAGGCATTACTTTACGATTTGGCATCACATTTATTACCTTCCAATCCCTACATACTAATGCTGTTTTAAGTGTTAATGTACTCTGCAGAACTTAGTGTTTTGATGTTTTTTTCAAGTTTTTGGGTGATTCCTTATTTGTTCTATTCTTTCTTTTAATACAAAAAAAAATTCTTTTGTTCCTTTTGCTGTTCTTCTGGCTAGTTTCCTTTAGAAAATTATTCCAGTCTGGGAATCCTTCCTTATATCAAGGAATTTATTTAGATTTTTCTAGTATAAGCCTGTATTTTCATTTAATGTAGTTTCAAATTACCATATATCTTGGTGTGCAATATATTTCAATTAAGTACAGATCACAGACTGCTTATATGTTAAACTGAACCTTCAAAAGATAAAATAAGTTGCATAGATGTACACAAACATTTAGCAGAGCTGGTAAAAAGTAATAAATACTTATGACAGGAAATTTTCTTCAAGCCTAAAATCTGAAATGAGAACTCCAGAACATATGATTAAAGAAAATATACACCAAGCAAGTCTAGCTTATATATAATTTTAGTTTTGGGGGAAAAAAATAATCTAAGCTTTTCAGGATGGTTCTTAAAGGATGGAAATTTCCTCTTTCAGAACTTCAAGCAATTTTACCAACTTTTGAGACACCTGTTAACAAAATATTTCCCATTGGTATTTTACAGAACTGTAGGTTTTTTCAGGCTGTAGCATCTATATTTGAGCTTTGCTCTGACTCCCTTAGGCCAAAAGCTCATGAATCATTATTTTACCTGCCTGCTGAGAAAGGCAAGAGGGACTGATTCAGTTTACGTGGGCTGATTCATACTCTCCTTATTCCCTTTCCATAAATAGGCCCAAAAGTATTGTTTACTCTAATTTCTTCTCAAGTTCTCCCCTATAATCCTGCAGATTTGCTCTTGGTAGAGGAGGAAATTGAAAGGGACAAGGGGTTGACTCACTGGGGTTTTTTTAACCAAAAAAATAGAGGGGGGTTGTGCATGAAAGACTGAGTCAGAGAGGAGAAAAGCAAAGGATAATACCAGGAAATTTGAACCATGTGAATAGTGGCAGAGATAGCTGGTGTCTACAGGTGGTTTCTATGCAAAATTTGAGTACTCCAGACAGCACAAGAGTGCCAGGAAAAAAAAAAAAAAAGGGAGGTGGGGGAGGAGAAGGAAAGAGGGATCACTTAAAAGTAATTAAGAAAAATCTCTTTCTGGTTTCAGTGAAAAAGCCCAATCCTTTGCAGCATGCATTGTACTGTCTTCTCCATTTCACTTTGTTTCATTAACTTTTAAAACTATATTTTGTTTTCTGTTCCTCAATTCAAACACATGGAGAGAGTGACTGCTAAAGACATTGTGAAAGTTTTAACTGGCAATTAGAAGACAAACATGGACAGTTTGAAACAACACCTATTGGTTGTCACTGTTTTTGCATTAGTTTCTGTTATGCATAACTTGATTTCCTGTCTTTATCTTCCTTAACATACATAAGAATCCCTCTTTTTTTCTTAAATGTTTTTACACAAATATTCCATGTTTCATACAAATTATTTTTCAAAGCCATAGTTTGTATCTTCCCATGCAGTTAATGGACAAAATATTTCATCATTAACAGGTGCATAAAGCTGTACAATATTAATCCTCTTTCAATTCAGAGCAAGAAGGCAAAATTCACTGACTTTTACAGTTGCTAGTTTTGAAGGTATTGCCTTGGAGTGACACTGAGGTCTTTAAGACTGGTCTCACAAATGCTTTACCCTGCATATTGGTGTCAGAACAGATTACCTTAGGTTTTCATACGAATTACGCAGTTGGGTAAGCTGAGACTACATTGATAGTCTGATTCTTGTATGCCAATTAGAACCTGCTAGCTGGATTCAAATAGGTTTCAAAAAAAAAATTAACTTTAAAGTTGCATTAATGTAATAGATTTGTGCGGAACTAGTTGCATATATATATTAGAAAGCCTCAGACTGTTTTTCTTTATTTCTTGGTTTTGCTTTGATGATGCTGAAGAAAACTTGAAAACAATTGATGAATACATATTTGTGCATCTTTTTCTCCATCTAATTAATCAAGCACAACCATTTCCCTTGGGAGCCAACTGTCAACACCGATAAATAAATAATACACTAGATTTTTCATGCTGTCCAGTATATCTCATTTCTGTGTATTTTTATAATTGTGTATATAAATGTAATTTTTCAAGTGCTAATTTCAGTTACTGGGTTTTAAAAGTCCTGTGAAGACAGCTACTAACTAATGTTTTTGTAGGAAAAACATCCCATGTTCCTGTCTGTTTCAAAGAAATATAACCTGTACATGCAGTTCTTCTCTTTTTTGCTTATGAAAGATTTTATTTCATGTGCATATTTTTTTCCATAGGAATTATTTTTAGAAAATAAAAATGCCTTGAAGGTTATGTATGCACTGTAGAACATACTGGAATTTTGTCAGACCTATTAGCTAAACTTGGGACCTCACAAATTCAGAGAAACCCACTAATAAACAAAATATTTTCTGTTTTAAAAAGAAATATGTACCATATACTTTTACAGTAATCTTTTCGGGTTTTAGTGCCTCTTGAATTTATTTCTCATAAATGACATCATTAAAACCATCTGAGAATATTGCTGATGAAAGCTCTTTGAAACAGTGACTCGTCATGCTCTCATCAGCCTCCCGTCAAATGCTGTTGACACAAAAGTCTAAATTATTTCCTATGCTCAGTTTTCTGGAATATCCATTTTTCCAAAGAGCAAAGTCATATTCTAACTTTCTAATTTTAATACTAAGAACAAGGGTCAGCTTTAAGTCTGTATCCATAATCATATTTTACACTTTACTTTAGCAACTGTAACTGAAATGGTTAGAAAAATTTGGTTTTGGTTTAACATGGGGGTAAAGGAGAGAACAAGTACTTGAAATTTTCTATTTAAACAACCCTAAGCATGGTGTGTGATAGATACCAGTGCAGAAAATGGCCTTGCTATTTCCATGGATGCAGATAGAATGTACCTAAGAACAAAATATGCACAAGCCTTCTGGAACTTCTAAGGCTCAGGCTGTGCTTAAGATGACTTCCTAATGGGAAAATCTATTGCCTTGTGAAAATATTTAATAGATGAGCTGCCCACCTTTGCTTCTTTGCAAAGTTGAGTTTAAAATCCCTCACTTTGCTAGTCAGTTCTAGCTCTGCTGAGTTTAGTCTTCACCTCAAGGCTAACAGTGAGCTGAGAGGCAGAAACCTATCTTGCTCTGTTAGTTGCATTTCCTACAGGATGAAGGTGTCTCAGCTAGGAAGATTCTTTAGTTTCAATGTTGAGGAAGGGTTACAGCACTGGGAGAGCTGAGGACCATCCCAAGCAGGCTGCCCTCAAAAAGAGTGTTCCAAGGATGCACGGGAGACAATAATGGGAGTATTTGGAGGACGGCTGGTGGTGTTGATCAATTCATCCTGCCTGATATTCGGCATTTATATGAGATGGCTAAAGAAAATAGTCTCTTAATAGTCAGTGTATCAAAGTTCTTATTCAGTACTTATACGGTGGGTGGGATTAGGAGTCCCTCCTGCCATATTTCCTAATGGTCTCTTTTTCACTTTCACAGAAGGCACCTTTATGTAAATAACCATTCTATGTGAGAGAAGTACATGAAGGTTAAATTGCAGATAATAGAAAAGAAACATACAATCATTAACACTGGAAAAGATCTCCAAGATCATCAAGTTCGACCTTTGACTGAACACCTCCATGTCCATTAAACCATAACACAAAGTGCCATATCCAGTAATTTCTTGAACACTTCCAGGGATGGTGACTCCACAGGTTGATGATCTGTTTTATTTTGGGTTGGGTCTTTTTTCCTCTCCAGGATTCTGTTTCCAGTAAACTGTTCTTAGGCCGTCTGCCTCCTTAAGTCTCTTTTCTGTCTGTCTGAGATGACTGTAAATCAGATGGGACCCTGCCAGGGTATTGTGTATCACAGCTCACACGATGAGGCAATTGCTGTTATCCAGTAAGGTTGTCCGAGAAGAGGGCCAGTCATGGCTTACAGCTTCTCAGCCTTCCCAGAGGCAGTGTCAGACAACTGGCTTTGCATGACGCAGAGCCAGCTTTTCCCTCAGAACGGCTATCATGACTGGGAGCAAGACGCGGGGATGAATCACCAGTGTGTCCTGGCAGCCAAGAGGGCAAACTGCACCCTAGGACGCATCAAACACAGCATCACCAGCCTTTCAAAAGAGGTCATTGTCCCTCTGTATTCAGCACTGATGCTGCCTCACCTGGAGTGCTGTGTGCAGGTCTGGGCTTCATGTAATGCCCTAGTCCACTTGGTGGTTTAGGGAAAGGTAGTTTATTTACTCTGGGCAATGCATGGGAAAAGCAAGAAAATTCTCAAGATGTTCAATAATTTTTAGCTTCAAACTTTAGAACACTTTAATGGAGTAAGGCACCTGGAAAACTTTAAATTAGAAATCTTTAAAATGTCCAGACAAAATAAGCCACTTTGCAAACCTTAACTTGGCAAGTTTTGAAACTTATTTTGAGGAGAATTTAGAAGAAAGAAAAAGAGAAAGAAAAAGAAAGAAGAGAGAAAAAGCTAGATAGTCACCACCCTGGGATTCAGCACCTTTTAAATCCAGGGTAGTGGAGCACGCCATGTGGTGCATGTGCCACCATCCCCCAGCCAAGCTTATGCTAATTTCAACACTAAAGTCTTGCACCTGTGTTTCACACAGAGACAGAATGTTCCTAGTGGTCCCATGTAGTCAAGCTGCCCCCATTACAGTGCTGACCAGGAGCTAACTTTTCAAATATGCCTATGCCACATAGTGCGGTGTGAAAGGGCTCAAGGGGGTGGGAGGAGAAATGCACTGTCCCACCTCAAGCCCCTGTGCCTCCACCACTTCCCACATGGTTGTTTTGAGCCAGTCAATTGCTCCTCTGCTCTCCTACCCCACCTTAAAGAAGAATGTGAATGTCCTTGAATGCATCCAGAAGAGGACCACAAAGCTGGTGAAAAGGCTGGAAGGTGTGTCCTGTGGGGAGTGGTGGAGGACAGTGCATTGTCTAGTTTAGAGAAAAGAAGACTGAAGGGCAATTTCATTGCTCTTTCTGAGGAGGGCATATGGAGAGGGAGGCACTGAGCTGTTCTCCCTGGTATCCAGTGACAGGACAAGTGGGATTGGTTCAAAGCTGCCCCAGTGGATATTCAGACTTGCCGTTATGAAGGATTTCTTTCCTGCAGTGATGGGAAAACACTGGAACAGGCTTCCTAGAGAGGTGATTCCTAGAGAGGTACCCCAAACCTGTCAATATTTAAGAGGCATTTGTACAATGCCTTTCACAACATGGTTTAACTAATGCTCAGCCCTGAAGTAGTCAAGCAGTTGGACTAGATGGTCATTGTGGGTACCTTCCAACTGAAATATTCTATTCTATTCTATTCTATTCTATTCTATTCTATTCTATTCTATTCTATTCTATGCAGCTAAATGCCAGGCAAAAGCCACATGCAGGCTTTAGAGAGTACAGCCCTGACTGAAGACTCCTGGAAAAATGCAACACTTTACCTCAACTCTGAGTGGTTTTTTACCAAAGTCAAGCCTAAAGGGCCAGTTAGATATACATGTTTAATCTGTTTCCTGTTTGTTGGGAAGCTTTTTTTTATCCAGCAGAGACTGAATGCTGAAAAGACCTGTGTGAACTGCAGGAGTGAGAAGTAGGAGTCTGTCTTGTTTTCTGGGTAATACCTACTTACTTTGGCCACAAATATCTTCCTGAAGTTTTCATACAAAGTCATCAAAACCTCAAAAATGAATGAAATTGTTCCCTTAGTTCTCTGTCTCTTTATTTTCTCTTTCTGGTGGAAGCCAACAGGTATTACACTAGTGGCTGAAGGAAGGATGCTTTTCTCTCGATTTTTAAAAAGAATTCTCAGCTGTACCTAAAGATGTGGAAAACTGGGTGTATGCTGAAGCCTGCTACTTCTTCTGGCATTCAGCAAGCACCCAGATTCATATTTCCTTTATCGTCATCTGGTACACAAGCTTGAGGACTTCCGAGTCCTTGCATATCAATTAGTCCATCTTGTTTTCAGACATGGGAGAGTCAACAACACAAACAAACCCTCATTACAATGCTAGATTTCTAAACACCAGCAATTTAAGTAGGAGGAGACACTCTGAAGGACATGAAATCCAGCCTCCTGCTCAAAGAGGGGCTACCTTCACAATTAGACTGGATTGCTTAAGTAGTTTTCCAAGTAAGTATTGAAAATCTCCAAGAACAGAGATTCTGAAACTTCTTTTGCTATGCAGTGCTTAACCACTCTCATATAAATATTTTTTGTCTTACATTTAATTGGAATTTCCACTGTTGTGACTTGTAACTCTTACCCCTTGTTTTTACTTCTGAGGAGTTCCAAGCCCTCTACAGATGTCACTTGAGCACCTTGGGATGAAATAGGCTCTGCTATTTGGATAAAGTTGTGAGTTAAATGACTTGTTCAAGACCAATCATCAACTAAAAGTCAGAACCCAAGGTCAAGTTGTGTAATTATCCAGTAGACAAATTGACATTTCTCATTCTGTTATAAAAGAAAGAAATGAAAACAATAAAAACCCACAACATGAGTGGCTTTTGTTTTTCTTGGGACATCTGTGATTACTTATGGTAAGAGTTGCTCAAAGTGCAGGTGTCAAACCAAAAAAATGTTTGAAATTTCAGCTTTTCTTTTTTACTCTGGAATAGTTTCCAAACTATTTCCATAAGCTGAGAATGTATTTGGTATTTGTAAGTATTTGCTAAGTCTTTAAGAGTTTTCAGATTTAGCAAATTAACCAGACTGCAGTTTGTTTCTGAACTGTTCACCTCAGCTTTTTACTTCTGTGAATGTTTGATTATTTTTATGAAGGCTGTCAAACTTTGCAGACAGTAAGATGACTGGCAATCTGACTACAGTGAATAGGAAGGCAATGACATTCATGGCAAATTCCTCAAAGTGTCAAGATTTACAAACATATTCATGAATACTCAGATGTTATCTGAACATCTGCTAACTGTATATAGATTTGTTCCATAAACTCACTAAACATAAATCAGTCTGGTTCTCATGGTCAGTACCATTACTGTCACCAACACAGTATTTACCTGAGGTGCTGGCTGATCTCAGACTTCTCCTAAACACAGCTGTGCCCAAGTTCCAACTAGGGTGAGAAAAAAGGCTCAAAATTTTTTCCCGGAAGATGAGGCAAATACTGATACATTACATACCTTGCTCAAAAATATCCAGGAAGCATTTACCAAATCTGGAAATTTAATTCTAGTGATTCCAGTACAGACCTTTGCAAGTAATTTCAGATGCAATTTGTGCTCTCACTAATTTTTAATAGCTTTCTCTCCAGTGGTTCTATTTACAAAAATAGACACAATGTACACATTTCCTACGGATTGTACCTGGCTTGCTGAATTTGTCAGACAATATGTTAGACTTGATAGTACAAGCCAGCAGTTTCCAATCATTTACCTTTCAGAAATAGTATTGGGTTTTGTGTTGTCATTGTTGTTGGGTTGTGGTCTGTTTGTTTGTTTGTTTGTTTGTTTTTAGTAGGGAATGGGAAGGAAGCATTATAGCTGCACTTGCTGGGATAGAAGGGCAGAGATCATCGGTGAAACGTTAATGCTGCCAGGCAGGGCACTTAGAGGCAAACAAAGGCACTTCTCAGTCTGTGGGGTTGGAATCCAGTGTCATGTCTCAGAAGTCCCTCAGGGTGGGGCAGACACACTGCTGCAGAACCGCACCTGCTGAACACCATATACCAAAGGGGTTTTCACAGAAAATGAAGGAATAGAAAATTTTAAAAAATAGTAGAAAATCCTACCTCTACATAGTAATGGTTCAAATTGTTGCAGTGTCCCAAGCTCAGCTGCATTTTGAAATATTTTTTAGAATATTGCAGTAGGTAGAGAAAGTAAAAAAAAACAAAGACTGCTTATGTTTCTGTTGATTTCTTTCTGATAAATTCTGCAGAGTGATGGTTCTGTCCTGCATTTGTGTACCTTACACAATGTAAAAGCCAACAGACATTTGTTTGAGAGACAACCTCCTATTCCTTTAGGTGGAATACCCTGGACACCTTCATGTCCTGCTACTGTAACATCTGTTGCCTAGAAGTTTAATTTTTACTATATCTGCATTAGTTAAAATTCTTTGATGAATTTCAGTTGTGGGTAACCTAATTCAAATTTGTTTTTTAACTTCTTCAACAGACATGAACACATACAATAAATTGAAGTGCAACTGGTTTACTTCTTTTCACATTGGAGAGCTTGGTCCAAAAACAAACCAGAAGGCCAAGTGAATTCAAGATAAAAATCCTATATTATGGTTTATAGAATATAAACAAGAATTCAATTTCATATTTATATAAATAATGTTAACTAGTAATACAGTTTTGTGGTGGGAATACTATTTTTCCAGCAGCTCACATTTCTATGACATTCTGCAAAGTCACCTGTCTTACAGAAGGAATACTTGCTGTCTAGGTCACAAATATTTCCAGGCAGTAGCAGAACCCTGATTCCTCTGTTGTATAAAACCTACAAAAGCAAGCCTAAGCTAAAGGATGTTCTAAATCAGCAATATCAGTTATAGGTCACTTAACAGCTTCTGTTGTCAAGATGAAAGAGGTCTGAGTCACAGGCATGCATACACAAGTACAAGTGTCATGTCACCATAACCTCTTTATATGCTATGCCTGGAATGAAGAACAAATGTATCCATATTGCAACCTTTTTTTCTTGAGAAAATCACAAAGTGTTCAGATATACGGTTAAGTGAGAAGCTATTAAAACTGCTAGGTAGCTTTGACTTTACACTCTGTATTTCTTTAATATTAATTTAGTCCTATTACTATAATTCTTCTCTTTTGATGGCTTTTACACCTCTCAAATATTTGTAAATTTATTTCTCTGCTCAGCAGCCTGTAAGCCAACCTCAACATACTTAAGAATTGTAATCATTCCTGTGTGGAGACATGAGAAATGAGACACACCAAGATGCCCTAGGTAAGGCTGCTAACAGAGTACTGATGAATGGTGACCCACATGTGGAAGGTCATCTAATGCACAACACCTGCACATTTCTGCTTATCATCTGAAACTGAAATGCCTGTGATTTTTCCCCTCTTCTATACCCTGTCTACAGCTCTATGTTGCTCCACTATTAAAGGCAAATACATTACACTTCTACATATTTTGAGCAGGACTTGTTTTGCAAAATATTACTCAGGGTACTCTGTGCTGTGTATTTTCTCACTGATGAGGAGCTGCCTTCAGCAAAAATGAAGCTTTGGGGGGGATACCATTCAAGAAAAATTTTCCTGCAGACTATACTGACTATCTGGTAAAAAAGGGAGAAATTGAATAAATTACTAGCCAGGGAAAAGCAAAGCACCTCAGCTGCTTGTCTCTATCAACTTGGCTATCACAGCAGTGAGAAAGCTTAAAAAGAATAAGAAAAACAAACAGACTTGAGCAGGAGACATTGTTTGGAGAAACAGTGAGGGAGCTGGATGGCACAGGTAAAAGCCTGAGCATCTGGCTGTTAGTCAAAGGTAAGACATGTTGGCACCTGCGGCAGATCACCTAGTGGAAAGGAAAACCTATCACTCTACTTTACAGCTTGAAGAAATGTAGCAGTCACCATCAGCCTTTGCATCATGATGTCTGCAGCCCTGGTTTTGATCAGCCCCCTTGTCAATTGTCCGGAAGCATGCTGTTATCAATTTGTAATCCTGTGCTGTTATTTGTAGCTCTTGCTTGGGTCTGTTTTGTAGTCGAGTAACAAGCCCTGGGGTCGTCACCTTGTTTCTGTATATTTGTATATTTTCTGTACAGGATATGACAGTTTTTCAAGTGCTGCAAAACTGTGCAAAATGATTAACCTAGAAACAGTAGTAAACTTGTTTGTAAGGAAGGGTAAAACTAAGGAAGGAGACAGAATCTCACTTTAGAATAATTTCACTGGTTGTGATAGGTATAATGTTCCCACTCCTTAGCCTTGGGCTCTAGTCCAACCATTGCTGGTGTTTCGTAGAATGCCAAAATTGAATAAGGCCTAGGGAACTACAGGATGTACGTCTAATAGAAATCAGAAATATTTTCTTATTATCCGCTTACAAAAAATGGCTGCTCCAGACAAAATCTTTATTAATGAATTCTCTATGGCAATAACCAGCATCCCCAGATAACTGATTCCCAAATCTGGATTTTAGTTGCAGCTGATCAGTGAAAGTAACATAAACCTCCTCATGTTATTTTGAAAGCTGTATTTCACGGCATCATCCATTCCTGTATTTTGGTTTCTGGAGAAATGGTAATTTTATTTAATTATTTTTATCTCTTGCATACACATTCAATAATCCATCAAGGATATTTTTCATCTTGTTCAAGTTCTCTTATCCAAGCAATTAAAATAGCTAGTGACTTTTGCAGTATCCACAACTTACCCTGACCTTTTTTCTCTCAGCTTGATGCAAATCAGCCAATATTTTTTTTCAAAAGTGTCATACAAGCTTAAAACAGATGCAGTATCTAGAATCATGTTCACTGTTGTACTGATACCTCCATAGGAGAAAATGGTAATTTTTTTTTTGGATCTATTGCATGTTTATTTAGATATGCTTTTCACAGTTTAAATTGCTGTTTCAATCAGCTGAACGTAGTGATGAATATAAGTGGATTGCCTAACATTTAGCTGGGCTTATTTTTGGAAAACGTTCCAACCAAAAATATTTTCCCACCTTTACTTGAAATACTTTATGTCATGATGCCTTTAAGTATACACCTATGTCAGGTTTGATATGAAATGCATATTCTGCCTGCAAAAAATCAACAAAGGAGCTGATGGGTAGTGAAGAAGCATCATCAGGAGAAAAAAAAAGTAAAAACTGGAGCAGAGAAAGAAGGTGAACAAATAGTAAAAAAAAAAAAAATTATGAGAGTTTGGACACAGAAGCAAACTTTTATGTGTCAGCAAGTTTATGGAAACTGTCCATGTGTGTGACTTAAGCCCAAGCAAATGCAAATACTGTCTCAGTAAAAGATAAGACTAAGCCAACTTGAATTAGCTTGAAGCTTGAAACCATACACATGGATGGTCAGCAAAGCTTGGCTGATGTACATGATTTTTTCCCCTTCTTTTACTTTTTTACTTGTTGGGGTTTTGCCTCAACTGCAAAGATAACTGACACTGAGATGACTGAAGAGTTTACCCTCTGATGTTGTAGGGACAGTTTAGCTGCTGCTGATCAGCTCCAGAAATACTGAAGTTTGTGAACTGAGATGTTCTAGGTAAGATCTGCACTGGTTTACTTCAGATTGTTCCTGCTTATGAGCCGAGTGTCTGTGTGGGCGCTGTGTGAGGAGATTGCTAAGCTTATCTAATGTCTTTTTCCTGGTAAAAGGGTTGTTTTGCTTGCTCCCAGCTATGTACTCCTGCCACTTTATGCTGCTCTGGTACTGCCTGATCCTTTGACGAGCCAGTTCAGGTCACTGGGCTGGCAGAAAACAAACCAAGCAGAAAGAATGGAATATTTTTTCTGTTGGCTTAATGAACAAAACTGAATCAGCAAAGAATCTGCTAAGTAGATCTAGTGCAGCTGCAGAAAAGAGCGGGATCATGCAATTATGGAGAAGGGCAGAGGAGAGAAGGCAACTCTTTTTATTTGAGAAATCAACTCTGTCTTGTTTAACTGCATGGTGAGTTGTCACAGAGCATGACAAAAGAAAGGGAAAAAGCCCTCTTTTTGATGTTAGTTGTGGATATTAAAAGTGGGAAGCTCAAAAACCGAGGCTTAGCAGATGCTTGTCTCCCAAAACTTTATTAGGAGCAATGCACAGTCTATGTTTGTTTTAACAGAACTGCAGCAAAGCACCAGTTCAAGTCTTCACCATCAGACTTTGTTGCCTGGTGGGCAAGGAGGTAATTTTCTCCTACTAACAAACATAAAACATATGGCTTAACAGGTCATTGCTTTTCTAAAAATAATAGAAACTCTATAGATACATTTTAGGAAGTATTTTTTTACTCTGTTTAACTACTACAATAGTCTGTTTCTTGAAGAGACAATTACAAGGCTGAACAAATTACTTTTCCTCTCTTAATCTTCATTCACTTCATTCGCTTTATCACAATTCCTGAGAAGAAAGATCTGATAAATTCTGAGCTATTTTTCCACTAGCCGTTCCTGTTAGGAATATAGTGCAGTACCTCCCATGCTGGCCACACCGTGTAGTTGTGCTTCCTGCCATTGTTTACTCTTAGACACATCAGCAAACCCCTGCAGCTCTAGTTTTGCTATTTTGGCCCTTGGAAATATGCGGACAGCACTGAAACTAAGCACGTTTTTCATCTCAAATTATGTTCATAAGTAGTTTCTTCTCCTGCCTCTCTGATTATAGAATTCCTGTAAAGAGATGCTTCTCAAATCTTGCAAGAGACCTTGGCACAAATCCCTGACCCTTTTTTCTACTCTCCTCTAGGTGCTAATTTTTCACTTTAATCTTCATCTTTGATTATACTTACTCTTTACCTCAGTCACATTTAAGGAGTAGGTTGACCATAATGTCTATGCACTATTGTAACTACAAATTTTACAATATGACTAACAGAAATTCCTCTCACACAATAGCACAGCCTATCTAAATCACGTTTGCTTCAGGCTTGGTGACTGATACCTTCTATTTGTCTCTTCTTCACTCAAACAGATGTCAACAGAGCATTCACCCTTGTTTAACCTTCCCTTCCCTCTGCTTTTCCTGAAGGAGTGTACTTTAGCTATCAGACTTACCCCCTGAAAACGCTTTGACAATAGAAATCCTACATTACCTTACGATTCTTCTTCTATGAATGAGATATTTTAATAACTCTTGTTTACAGTTTTGTTTGTTTTAATAACTGGATTGTTATTCTCTGGTTTACACCATGAGAAGAAAACAGTGCAGACATAAGAGATGAGAGAATTAGTTACACGTTTGTTGCAAGGAGCACCTTCTTCTGATAAGCCAGTTTTGAATAGAGTTAGTGGGCTTCAATTTCTATTCTTCCATGCAGGATTAAAATCAGCCTGAAAATGGTATTTTAGTGCCTTGAACAGAAAAAGTTGGAGTTTAATGTAACAGCAAATGCCCAATAAAAATCACCCAGCTTTTTGAATCTGACAGGCACTCTGCAAACTGGACAAACTTGGATTGAAATAATCTACAGCCTTGTAAACATACTCAGCAGTATTCGTGGATGATAGAACTTTGCCTGTATTTTACATACACCTCTCCCTTCCAATTTTTCATTAGATGTCTTTTTTTGACTAGCCTTAGTGCAAATTACTTGTTACAGTAGGAGAAAATGTGTGGTAGGTCCTGTTAACTGATATTCACGTGTTTGGATGATGTTGTAAAAGATCAGACCTATGTAAACTTTAAACATTTAACTTTTGAGCTAATGAGCTTGTTGACTTTAAAAACTCCTCCTTCTGAGCTCAGAATTGAACTGGATATATATATCCAAGATTCAGAAGTGACAGGATTAAAGAGAAATATGTTTTGGCATGGTGCAAAACTAACTAAAGCCAAAACAACCAGCACTATGTCCAGAAGACCTTCCTGTTATTGTGTCCTGTGATTGTAACTTAGAAATGAGTATCTCAGACTCCTTAAATATAAATTTACCTGGATTAGGAAATATCCAATTGCTGTTTCTCTGCCTAAACTTCTAAGGACAAGCAGTTAATTTCCAATAATTTATGATTTTTGAGTGTTGCTTAACTCAGGACTTCACAGGTTCCATCAAAAATATTCTGAGCTAGCTCCTAAGGTGCTATAAATTGGCATCATTTAACTGGGGGAAAAAAAATATATGGCCAATACTGATTGATTACCTTCTCTTTTAACACACAGGTGATTATTGCCACATATGTTTGATTAAGGGAATAAATTTGCTTGTTAATTGATTTCACATTTCACCTGAACATCCTTATCTAATGCAATAACCAATATAACCCAAGCCAGGACTAGATCCAACAGTGCTCGCTGGACTAATGACTGAAATCTCATCAGCTCTAATGAACTTGGAAATAGGCCCATGAAAATTAATAGGTGATTTTTTAAATCATTACCATTTTACTAAACAGGTACTTTTTACCCAATGTGCATTTATCTCATATAATTTTGTATCAAATATATCAGATTATTATAATTCTGCAGCACATTATGATTCTATTAGAAAAAATGTCTACATTTTTCATCACTGGTTTCACTCTTTTGCTTAATACAGTCAGAGGGTTGAGGCCAATGCAAATGTCTCGCAAATGCCTCTCGTCTTTCTTTACTTCAGTGTTAGTTATGTATTTCTGGATCTCCTTCATTATTGTGGTGGTGCAGGCATCTCTTTTGTCTGTTCCATCTCTTTCTACTACTACTACTACTGTGAATCTGAACTGGAAGGCTAACTCCTACTCCTGGCAAATGCTGACCCCCGGGCTAAGCGTTTGAATTTGCAGCACTGAGTGTTAGAATGAGTGTGAGACCAACCTTCACACTTCAGAAACTTGCCAGTTGGCAGGTTATACTGCCTGTCTGTTTCTCATTCTGTTGTGCCCTCTGCAGTCTGCCACCCTACATCCCACAGTCTTTTTTGTCAACAATTTGTCAACCTAATAGTTTGTACCTGAGAAATTGCCTTATGACCCATCAACAAGTATTGAAATCCACAGAGCGGTTGTTCCAGTGAGATAAAAGTTTCTAGTATGCTTGGCCAATTAAGTATGATTGGAAATATTTGTTGTAGGTTAGCAGACACTTATGAAAAAAGGAATATGTGGGCATGGATTTGCTCCATGTAGTTCTGTGCTTTTGCTATGAGTTACTTTATAAACCTCATGAAAATAAATTTAATATAAGTGATTTAGTGTCAAACAACAACAACAAAAAAATTACTAGAGTGTTTTAGGTTCTTCCAGCTCTATATCTTAATAATTTTAAAAAAGCTAAAAAAAAAGCTAAAAAGCTCAGAAAGATAAAACTTGGGACATTGACCCTCCATTTCTTGATACCTGCTTTTCTGCAGTGTACTTTTGGAATCATGAACAGAAAAGATACTCTTAGAGGCCTCTAAGTATTGCTGTGAAGTGAACAGCTGGATAGTTTTGCTGGGGTTTTTTTGTGGAGAGAGTTCAAGACCATATATGTATTAAGCTCTGTTGGAGCTTGGAGAGTGCATCAGTTTACTTTGAATCAGAAGGTGAATCAGAAGATAATTTCTAACAATTAAGCTGATTCACTCTTAGGATTCTTTTGACTCTACCTTTAACAGCTCTGATGGAATCTTTTGAGGTTGGGGTGATGGAATGCTGGAGCAGATTGCCAAGAGAGATTGTAGTTTCTATCCTTGGAGATATTCTGGGCTGGACATGGTCCTAGGCAGCTTTCTCGGGCAGTTTCTACTCTGGGCAGTGGGGATGGGACTAGATGATCTCCACAGTTGCTGTTTATCCTAAGTAGTACTATGATTGTGTGAATCTAATCTTCTTTGCCATTTTCCTGTTTTCCACCAAGAAATGCTGAATTGAGAGTTTTAGTACAACTGGTTTGATATGCAAAAAGCAGATCTGGGGAAGAATTTTTTAATGATTTTCCCCAGGGTGAAAAATAACAGTACCACTGGAAATCCAAAGCAACATCCAGAAGCAGTTCAGTTCAGCATTTCTGCCTGCCTGGCTGAGGAGAGTCCTTGGTGAATCACCAGGGTGTTTAGAGCTTTCTGTAATAGTTTTTCATCCTTACTCACAGCACCAGGGTTCATTTGCCACCACATGAAGATCTTTTTTTTCTCAGATTCTTTTTCATATTTTTGTTGGTTCTTTGATTTTTATTTTTCTCCAGATGATATCCGGTAAGTAACCAGAAGGACAGCTCTTCCTGTTCTGGTCTGAGGAGCAACTTATACTGTTTCTCTGCCAGATAGGATTCCTGTAGGCTTTAACAGGCAGCTGAAGTTTCTGTGCTTTTTTAGCTTTTGGGACAATAACTGAAGAACTGCCACTGAGGGCTCTTACAGAAAGATGGTTTCTGGAGAGTCCTTCCACCAAATACCAAAACTGCATCTGCAAATACTAAAACCAGAGAAAGAGGTAAGACTCGTCATGGTCTTCAGTAAGAATTTTTGTTTAGGGTTTTCAATTTTAGGCAGAACTTCCTGAAGCCTTGAAGATGTGTGCACAACTATGAGAATATTTCAGTACAAAAGTAGCTTGCACCAAGTATGCTTCTGCCTCCCTGATCAGCTTCCCTTTTAGAAAAAGGCTTGGAAAAACAGTCTCAGTTATTGCATTCAAAGCAGGTGACACACCAGTTCCAGCCAGCTCCAGCAAATACTAACAATTCTCTTGTAAAAAGAGTCTATGATCTGAACCGTTCTCATTCTGAAATTCTCTTAACAAAAGAAATTGAATGACAAAGAAAGGTAATTTCTTGTCCTTGGTAACAATACTTTGCAGCTGTGGCCCTTGTAACAGTGAAATGCGCTGTGTGTGATGGGTGTACGGCTTTCCTTGGGGAAGTTGGCTGAAAATACTTAAGCATTTTGCATGGGCAGATGGAATATGTGGCCATTTTTAAAACAGGAACAAATGTATGAATTTAATTACAAAGTGATTTGACAAGTACTTGTTCACTCATTGCATAATTTTCTAAAGAAACTTGGAACAATTATTGCTTCAGAGATGATGTTAAGTAGATTTAATAAATATCTTTTTGTTATCATATCAGAAGTCTTATTAAAATCTTAATGTAAATGGTCCAAAATGTTTTGGTTTTGTTCTGCCATTATATGCTGATCAATTTGGCAGCCCTCAGATATGCATATATATTTAAAAACAAAAAGGGAAAAAAGCAAGCCTAAAGACAATTTATTGTACATTTTACTCACTACAGTATTTTGCCTATATAGGGCTCACTGGTGAACAGACAACCAGTCCAGACAATCATGAGACTCCTTGCCTTGATTGAAATTGCTGCATCTGTGACATATATGTCAAAGTTACAATTTGAAATATTTGTAGTTAAAATCAGATTTTTTGAAGCTATTCACGTAGGTACATAAGCAAAATGGCTGCACTTTTAAATTCAACATCCATTCACACCTCTTAACAGTTATTAGGGATGCTTGAAACTGCCCAATTCTACAGTGAGCACTAAGAAATCAGAGGGCCTCTTTAAGCATTTCCTCTCAGTGAAATTAGTAGTTCTGGATATGCTTTTGTGTTTGATTTTATAAACAAACCCTCAAAATGTATTCTGCAGTGCACTTGTTACATTTTGAAAGTGAAAAGGAACTCTTGTTTATACCTTGCAAATAACAAGACAAAGCCTCTATTATTTGTCACTAACTCTGTGAGAGCTTGGAATTTATTTCCATATATGTATTAATTAATTTTAGTATCTTTACCTTCTTATTCTTTCTAAATTAGTCTTTACAAAGCTGGTGGCAAAATACATTAAAATACTATTTTAACTATATCTGCTCCATTATACTGACTTTTTTTTTAATCCATTTTCTCTAACAGTGTATAATTAGGGGAAAAAAGGAATCTCCATAAATTTTTTCTTATTCTATCAACATTTTTTTATTGTCCTTAGCAATGCAGAAGCAATTTCAGTCTCACTGTATACTTCATGTGTATTCAGTAATCCCACAAGTGAAATGAGACTCTCCTTTAACCACGTATCAAAGATAAAACTGTATTTTCCCAAAGTCATATTTGGGCCATGTATTAAAATATTCCTGATCTGACTTTTTTCCAAACCTGTTTATTGGCAGATCATCTCAATCTAGATCTAGGTAAGAGCAAGAGCTTTTTAAACCTTCACAGGGAAAGCTGAGGTGATGCAGACTTCAATTACAGGGAAAGGGAAAGGGAAAGGAAAGGAAAGGAAAGGAAAGGAAAGGAAAGGAAAGGAAAGGAAAGGAAACGAAACGAAACGAAACGAAACGAAACGAAACGAAACTATGCTAGGCTTATCTGGGAATATAAGATAAGGTAATGAACATTTACATTCAAACCTGGAAATGATTTCATGTTAAATAAGGCACAGCTGGTAATATAGCAAATTCTTCAGCACAAAGATTTTCAGCTCCTCATTTCCTTTGTTTTTGGCACTTTTAGTGAGGAGTTGAAAGTGTGGGGACCCTGAGAGCACCTAGTGGCTTTCACTGCCCTAACCAGCCTCAAATGGGATACATGCGCACACACAAATGATGTGAAGTCCCCTTAGAGGATGGACAGACTACTGCAGGCACACCAGTGTGCCATGTTGAGGATACAGGCAGATTTTGGGCCAGGGCTCGCTTGCTCCTGCTGACTCACAGTGTAGGTGGAATAAATGTATTCTGGATTGCACCTTACAGTGCAAAATACTCTTGTTAAGCAAGTTTGCAAGTGGAACTAATCTGATTTTTTTAATGAAAGAAATTTAGCAAAGAAACTATCCTCTAAATGTCCCATGAGCAAAGACTGAATTTTCAATGACAATGGCTTTCTTTTTAAAAAACAAAATGATTTTTTATCAAAAATGTTTTCAAATGAGGTAAGAAACAACCATCTACTTTCCATTTTTGTGGCTGAATACCTAAAGAAACCTAATGAGTTTGGCAAAGTTTTTAATTTAATTATGTAGATTCTGTGATAGTTTTTTTTAAACAAATAATAATTAAAAAAAACACTTCATTTTTTCTTCCTTAAGAAAACTTTTTTTTCAAAGACAAGCATACCAAAGGAGCTTTTTACTTCACAGCCTGGATATAGAATTCCCCCATGTGGGCGGTCATATACATCACTATCAAAGGGATATTATTCTGGAAAACATAGTCTTGACCCTCCCAGGTATTTAGTTTGACATATTGTATAATGCAGGACATGTATTTTCCCCATATTAATACCTGTATGAACAAAGACGTTTCTCCTTGAAAAGAAACAATGTGTATTTGATTAAAAATAAGATCTAAAACAACTGTCCCAGTAATGGAGCACTCCTGGAAATCAATACTGAATGTTTTTAATTCTTATTTAAACTCAGTGCAAAGCAGCATAATTTCTTTTTGAAATGAGTAAGAGTTTAATGTGACTCACAATTTTTACCTGCCTCCTTTCAACTCTCACTGATTTACTATTTTGATAAATCACTCCAGTGTCACATTGTGGCAATAGTGAAAAATAGGTAATGGCTCCATTTTTCTATTTTGTGTCCTGTTTACACAGTTGATAATCATGCTAGCTCTCTTTACTGCAGCATTTTGTACAGGGATCTCATGTTCTGCACACTATTCATGAAGATCTCTACAAGCCTTGCCATCCCATTTCAGGATAGAGTCCCCATCCTGTGTGTTTGACCTGCACACTCTGAGTGACCTCTCTTTTTTGTTTGTAGATGGATAACTTTACACTTGGTAGTAAATATGTCAAATGATAGCTAATCCATCACACCTCTAGGTAAACTGTTCTAATGATTGATTACTACTGATGTTAAATTGTTTGGTTTATTTGCAATTTGATTTGATCTGCCCTCAGATTCCAGTCTCTATGGATTATGTCAGATGATAATTCAAAAATGCTGTTAAATCATATCTTTTTCTCTCATGAACAACTTGTAGAGCATTTGAAAGGCATCTTTGGACATCTTCTTCATTTAAAAGAGTGTTTAGTGAGGCATTTTTTGTCATAATCCTTTTTTTAAAATTTCCTCATTTCTGCAGACTTTCCTGTTTGTCAATCGGCTTTCAAGTACCTGATACTAGAGCTAAACACTGCATTCCAGTAATGTTCTTCCTATATACAAAGGTGTTATATCTCTCAAATCCTGTGTATATATATCACTCACACTGAGGGATTGTAGTTGATTTCCTGTCTGAACCACTCCACTGCAGGTTCACGTTAAGTTTATTACCTGACATAACTCGTAGAATCATTGCTTTCCAAAAGACAATCTACCAAATGGGGGAAGCCTGTGATCGTTCTTCCTGCATGTGGCAAATCACTGTATCAAACCTTATGAAGAAGCTGAATGAGGGCTGGTCTTGGAAACTGTTATAAGACACAAATAGGATTAGGCCTTTCTACATCTACATCTGCAAAAAGCAATCGCATTTTGAAAGCACTTCAGTAAGTTTCAACTCACTTAACACCTGTTGATTGATTTTTTTTCTTGACTTTAAAACATTAAAATACTATGAGCTGCTAAATTAAAAATTCAGTGTTTATTAATCAATTTCTAGATTTCATTAAAGCGTTCGTACTTCCTGGCTAAAACCCAATTACCATAAAATAATTCACCATTTAAATCTATTCAGTGTTCAGCTTCTAACCTGATGGCTTTAGCTTGAAACTTAAGTTACTTGTCTTAAAAGCACATTGTGCACCTGTAAACCCATTTAATAATATCACCCTTTTGGCTTCTCATTGGCTGGGATTTCATGTGTTTTCAGCTTTCAGAAATTCCTTTAACAGCATGGAGACCCCTTTTTCCTAGTTCTTTCTGAACTCTTGAGACTTATGACTAAGATATACTGATTTTGAATGGAACCATTCTTGCCTTTGCTGCAGGAACCATTTTTTGACTTAAACACTCATATCTCTGCTGGTTTGGACTTACACCTGCTGCCAGTAACACATGGTAACATAAGGGCTTTTCCTGATGTTCTAATTCAGTATTAGTCTAGTCCTTGTGTCAATAAAGATAGGCTAGAGGGTAATTTATTTCATCCTAATAGCATGATTTCTCTCCTGTCTTCCATGCATTTAGATTGCTTCCAGTGTATTTTCTGCTTACTGCACGTTAGAGCAGATATGAAGATTAGAAGTTGAAGTTATCTCCTAAGTAGGCAGTAGATCTCTATATTTTTTGTTCTCTGTTTAAGGATAGAGACTGGTTCTTTCAGATGTCCTAACTACAGTGGGCAAATTGTCTGCTTGTATTGCATTTAAAGATTTACAATTTAACACGCCTTGTTGGATATTGACTTGAATGATATTGGACCTTGAAACTTGGTTCACAAAATATGCTCATTCGATATTCTTCCAACAAGTATATGGGTACCTCTGAGTAGGCAAACAGAAGTTTAAAACATGCAGTCAAGTACAAAGAATTCATTTTCTTTACAAAATGAATGATAGAAGCATAATAGTGTTAAATGTGAAGATTTCATATGACAATAAAATGAAAGTTCTGCTTTCATTCTAGTGTTCATTCTCTCAGAATTAATCAGCAGTGTGAAATTTAAGTTGGCTGTCTGCAACTTGTCTGTTCTGCTGATTGTTTTAATTGCCTGTTGCCTAATGTGAGGAATCAAAGGGACATATGGAGACAAAATTTTACAGTCAGGTGAGCAGTTTCCTTTCTGTGATTTAGATCATACGGTGGAGTGAGTGATGATAGGTGACAGTGAAGCGACATTTTAACATTTTTTTCAATGTTAAAATGTCCCCAAGTAGGCTCTATTCATACACACTCCAGGTTAATCAATGTCTCTTTTGTGAAGAAAATCTGTGGTGTGATGAGAAAGTTGAGTTGTTGTCTGGCATCACTGTTGCATTGCAGTGTGATTGAAATACAATACTGAATCTGGCCCTGAGAGGGAGCGTATTGCTACAGACACTTTAGGTGGACTGAAATTATCTTCCAACACAGATTTTATGCATCCTGAACTTGACTGATATCATATGCACTTATCTACTCCAAAAATTTCAGCAACAATCAAAGTTCACCGAAATGTACTTCCCTCTGGTGCTTACAGTATTTCTACCTGGTTTATGAAAGTATGACTATTTTAATTATAATCCACCCCCATGCCACATTTTTTAATGAATAATAAAAAATTTAGAGCTTTAGTGTGGTGTTTGGAAAGGGGTCAAAACAAAGTAGACGTGAATTTGTCATAGAGGTGGCACAAAGAAGTGATTGTGCCCCTTTTCTAGAAGGGAGTGAAATCTCATCAAATTGAGAAGGTTAACTCCTTGTACTCATGAAGATCTTCTTACTGCACAACTTCAGCTGTTCCCATTGCAGCCCGCCAGGAAGGGAGCTCCAGCTCACTGTCCATTGGGCCCTTTGACCTTCCTGCTGACTACAGATGAGTTTGCTTTCTGCATGTGTGCATGTGCCTTTTGTTAAATACAGGCACAATGGAAAGTAAATGGACACTATGATAGTGTCCTTCCTTTTAGTTTTAGGAAGCATTGAGATGGGAAATATGAGAAACAATTATCTAGATTAATTTCACGCTTTGTTAAGCTTGATTTAAGAAAAGAAATCTGTGTTTTAAAAGCACAGTGATTTCTGTTTGAAAATTATTGAGGTAGTTCTCATAATCAGTCATTATATGATCACTGTAAATAGCAAAGATAATTTTGAAATAGAAAGTGTCAGGAATGGCGCATTAGAATTTCCTTTGCCTAGAAGTCACATTGCCATCTTGTTTCTAGCATTTTTCTTTTGTGCACTACCTATGTAAAATTAGATTTGATCTATGACAACACAGTTGGAAGTTAATTCTGGAATAAATGAAAAATAAGTCAAAATTATCTGCAATGAGGACAGTGAAGCAATGCCATTTTATTTGAGCTGGGAATCAGGCAGAAGACTCTTCTACAGAAAGGTGTAATTTTTTAGCCTGATCTTCTACATATTTATGGTACAAGTAAGATTATTCATGCACATTTAGTTTTAATCTTGTAGCTATGTTAATCTGAATTAAGTTTATTGCTTTGTAGTATGTGTAGTGAGGGTAAAAATATTAGATTCATTGTGAAATTAGTAAGCATTACTGAAATCACAGATAACAGACTGAATAAAGGAAAACGGATATAGAAACTTAACCAAGGAAAGATTTTAAAGATTCTATACCTTTGTATATATTTCTGTTGTTTGTTCCCCAGTATACTCAATAATTTCTACATTAAATAAACTTTTGATGACAAATTTAACTAACTCTTTATAAGTGTTTGCAAAAGATTCTCTAAGCTTTGCTTGGTTCTCCAGAAACTGTGCAAGGAAACAGCAAGAATGCTTTGCTGAACCTATGATCTTCTCAATTTCATCAATTTACAAAACTATATTAAATGCTATTTCTTTGCATACCACACATCATTTTCAGTGAAATTTGGTCTCCTTGCACCTATAATTTTCAGTAAACATATTTTCAGTTCATAGTTAATTTGACGAGTCCTATGGTATTGACTTCAGGTGCCCTTCCAATCACTCTCAGGTGTACTTACATGAAACTTAGGTACTTATTTCAGGAGACCTTTGCCAGGTACCTGATATGTTAGTAGGCACTGAATCTAAGGAAGATTTGATAGCTAACACTTACTATTTTGTTAGGAACTAGAAAGTGCAGATCATAACCTCCTTGGCTGTGTTTTTGGTAAATAATTGTGGTGGGTTGAACCTGAGTTGATGGACAGTGCTTTAGACCAATAGCACTTCTCAAAATTTACATATTTAAACCACGTGGAGACATGGGAACTTCCTTTTTGTTCCAGCCCTCCTGCTGGCAGGTGGGAGGAGAGGCCTCTGGATGTCTGGGCCCCAGCCTGGGCTTTCCCCTTTCGCCCCCCTCTCCACCCCCTTCCCCTCGACCCCCAGCGGCAGCGGCGGCGGGCTAAGCTGCTAAGCAGCCACCCCGGAGGCGTGAGTAGCTGCACGGCCAGAGAACTCCAACTGAGCCGGGACTGCGTGGCCAAGAGGAGATCTGAAGTTGCCGCGACCTCCCCCCACTTTTGCTGGAGCGGCGGGAGCCAGCAGAGATCTGCTGCAGCCAGCACAGCTCACACTAAACTGAAAAAGACATCAGTCCACGAAGGAGAAAATCATG
>VYXC01000707.1:500055-535697 GCA_013397175.1 Platysteira castanea
AAGCTTAAAAATACTTTTTGCAGGCCGTGGTAAAAACTGTAATATCACAAAGTGTTCTTTCCTCTTTAATCCATTTAAAATACATTGGGGGGATGAGAGTTTTGTGTGCAGCCTGTGGAAAAAGGAAAGTGACCACACCAGGTCACGTAGGAGCTATAAGAGACTTTTAGAGATTTTGCGAAGAACAGAGCAGTTGCTGGTTTTAGGCTGGAGTTTGCTTATCCTTAAAAAAAATAAACACTCCATGTGTGGCCCATGCTGGCAGTTGTGGCAAGACTGCAAGATTCACGGGAGAGATGTTTTTCACGGCAGCAGAATTCTGGGCAGGTCTGTTGCTTTTTGGGCAGTTTGGAAACCACGTGAAGCAAAAGACACCTTTTTTCCCTAAATATTAGAGAGACTTTTAAGAACTGTAATACTGACCAAAATCATAGCTTGTTATCCTTTGTGCAAGTTAGGTAAAAAAGGGAGGTGCTGGAGGAAAAGGGGGTTTTGCTTTAATTTCTTATTATTTCTTTTTACTTTTATTCTGTTAGTAATAAACTTCTTCGTATTCTCTAAAGTTTTAAGCCTGCTTTGCATTTATCCAAATCCCTTATTTCACAGAAGGTAAGAAATGTGAACAAAACCACTACAATAATAAAATCTCTGCCTGCAACCCTCCTTCTCCTCCTCGGTTAGGGTTTAAATTGGGTCAACAAGGTAGCAGGAGTAAAGGTGAATTTGGAAATTACAGTTTTAGCTCTACACTTGTGCACATTATGTTTGATTAAATAATGAAAAGTTAAATTTATTTTCCTTTAAAATCACAGATCAAATGTGGAAGTTAAGGAAGAAACATTTATTCGTATATCTATAATGCACTAGTACTGACTGAAACAATTGCCACTCACACAAGATAACTACTTTTAAAATAAGTGTTACCTGTGCAAGTTTAAAGCTGCAAACTGGGTAAAATAGTCCCAGTGTAAAATACCAAAATACCAATATTCGGTGTGAATAATGTGAATAGTGTACATGTCCATTTAGTTATAGTGGCCTTGTACTAGTGCATTTTCACATGTGAATATTTATATGACTGGCTGGAGTCTAAAATTACCTGTTAGTGTGCTTTTGCTTAACAGTGTAGCAATGAATATGTTTTTTCTACTTAGGCAAGTAGTTTTCAATTGCAGTCTGTAGTTTTCTACCAGAAACTTACAGATGGACAGTAATAACTTTTACTTCATTTTATAAAGCATTTTGAACTGTTTGGAAGCTCACCCAGGAAAAAAAAAATTATCAATTCAGCTGGGTGTTTATGAGGACCTTATGCTACATACAAATTGAAAGGTATTATGTTATCTTGACTCTGGAAAAGAAAAATTTTGTACAGATAACCCAGCTTGAAGACCTCCAGTACTGTCTGACAGCAAAGCCCTCTGGCATTCAGAGCACAGAGCTCTCCATTGTCTGACATCCTGGAAGCAGCCTACTGAGGATGGAAACTCAAGCACCCTTTAATTTCACAAACATTTGTTTTTTATCTTTTACTGTGTCCTGCAGATACTTTTCTGTCTTTCACCCTTGAAAGTCCTCTAATTAGTCATGGAATAAACAAGTAAAAATCAGAATATAGTCCAGGAGAGTTATTTACATGCCTTGAAATCCCCCCCTAATGTTTTACGTTGTTCTTTTCCTCCACAAACAAAATGCTTTTGGTGGCAATTTTACCTAATTAAGGGCTAAAAACCTTCTGTATAAGGATCTCAATATCTTGTCTTAATTGCTTCTCTGCAAAAAATGGTTTAGTTTAATGACTTCTCAGTTCTGTCAGTACACATACATTTCTTATTAAGATGCTTCTTTCCTTCTCTTTAGTGTTGTGCATGCAGCATTAATTGAAAGGTGAGTGGGCATTGTGCTCTCACCAGAGATTATGTGGGTGGTCAACTACTTATTTGTTAAAAGGTTCTATTAGAAAGTAGAAGGGCTGGAGGGAAGGGTGAACCCTGAAAGATGCAAACAAAACCAAATCATGTTATTTCTATGCTTGTCACTATTTTTTTCAGAACTAGCATCATAAGAGTTGGTTAAGGCTTACAGTTAGCTAAATGCAATTCCCGCATGAATTAGAGGGTTGCTGCAAAGGAAGCAGCACCATCAAGGAGAAACTGCAAAGAATGGTAATTATAGATGTCTTTGACTAATGGCTAGTGGTGAGATAAATGTCTTTTCCTTGTCTCATTCCGTGCATATTCCTTTCTTCAGAAAGGGAACAGCTTTGCATGGCAGCCAAGGGTTCCAATGTTTTGCTTTTTGCAGCTGTAGGATCATTTTCATGATGCACATTTTCACTTAGAAATCCTGTGAAAGTACCAGGTATTTGATGATGGTCGGGGACGTGTATAGAAGAAAAACCAGCAAAATTGCTAGGACTTTGCAAATGAAGATGGAGCTTTTAACATTTAATTGTTGCTTACTTTTCTTACACCCAGTCTCTCTAGATCCATTGCAGATCAATATTTGACTTTTATACTAACAGATTTGTTAGAATTCATGCTGTATGCTGCTCCAGCCAGCTTACAGAAGATTTATGTTGCAGTTATATTAAGGTCTCTACTAACTTTTAAGACCAGATTTTAAAGCAAAGTAGGATTTTGAAAAGTTCTGTCTTCGTTTAGGTAGTTCATCCTTCAGATACATAAAGGCTATCACCACAAAGGTTTTCAAATACTGATACCTATTGTGATCCTCAGATTCCCAAGGGTACCTGAAAATCTGATACTTAATTCCTCAAGAATAATATATGCAGCTGCCTCTGGCATTGTTACTTTGTATGTACATAACCTTTATCAATAATATGGCAGCTCGTTGTTTGCCTTCTTTAGGAATAAAGGCTCCTTGTGCATAATTTATTGTATAAATAAAGAACTGTGCTATGTTTATTTTAGCCAATAGTTGGATGCAGCTGGATCTGTAATATAAGAAAGATATTTAAGCCTTTTGTCTTTCATTTAGTTGCTTTTTTTTCTTTAGATGGAAAAAATATCAAGAAGTAAGTTTTGTCAATCCCTTCCTCTTTTGAAGCAATTAGACAGGAAAATGCATGAAGAGGAGCTGAGACCACAGTTAAAGCCTGTCTGATGGGAGGGGGATTGCATCATAATTGCCTAAATGTGAGAGCAACTGGGAAATATGAAAGGGTCAGCACTGTTTGAGATGTGGTGAAATAGATTAATATGGGAATATATCAAAGCAGTGGATGCAGAGAAGAGCAGAGGGGAATGGAAAAAGAACTACTACAGCAGAAACCTTCAAAATACTGGAAAAAAACCATGGACAACTGTGCATCTATGTTTTATATGTTTTATAGTCACTCTGTTGTGTGTCCCTTTAATGGATGGTATTTAATGGACAGATGGGGCTGTTGACCAAGGCCAAAATACTTATGATTTTTTCCTAGTAAATAAAGTGCTTCCCCTTTAAGTTTTTTTTTTTATTATTCCAGTTTTAATGAGGCTTCCCTTCACTGGTGCCAAGAAGTGCCTGATTTGCATGTGCAAATTCAGATTAATATGAGTGAACTTTGTTAGATTTATTAATCTGTTGTTGCCGATGAAGAATGTATTGCTTTTTTTTCCTTCTAGGATTATGTGTTATATGCTTAGATGACTTAAGTACAGAGGATTTTTGTGTCATCTGTGATTATGTGTTTTTGCCCTATTTTAAATCAAGTATTAACATTAATTTTATTTTAAGAGAATTTATAAGCTTGCATGTTTTCCCTTCTTTTTTTTTTTTTTTTTTCCTTCTGGGCTTATAAAAAAAAAAGTCAATGCAATTGTTTGTGTTCAATGAACGCACAGTATTTTGAGACTGTCTCTCAAAATAGCTATTCAAATTGGAATCCTGTAGAATTTTATAATTGCTCTGGACCTCTGAGTCATCTGCAGAAATATTTTTAATGATCAATCGACCGTAAAACTCATAACTTTTATTTGAGGTCCCTCAAGAACAAATTGATTCAGTGTTTCCATATGATTAAGGAAAATATCCTTCTAGTTAGGGATTTGCATTAAAAGGGAAAGAAATAGGGAAACAAGGAGCAATTCTGATTTGGAAGGGTGAAACATCCTACACTAATAGTGCAATAAGATTATTAAAACTAAGTATCTGATTAATTTTCAGTGTACCCTTCATACATATGATCACAGCTTCCATCTGAGAAAGTGAGGGGTAAACCAATTTCTTCCCTTGCCTGCAATTCCCTCTCAGCACACAATTAAAGGCTTATACAAAGAGGCAGGAGAAAATTCATTAACTTGGCAACCATACAATTTTACCCAACACTACTGATGCTGAAGCTGGAATATATGCACGTGTAACTTAGAAACAAATTTCACATTTTAGTATTAGTGGCAGGTGAGTTGCATTGGTAATTCCATCCACTGCAGCCTGTCTAAAATAACTATATGCAGCTATTCATGCATGTAATTCAGCTACCTGATTCATTAACATTTAAACAGTCTGTTAGGCAATGACCATAAATTAGATGCCTTGCAGATGCTTGGCAAAAGTATGTCTAACAGCCATCGATACACTAAAGCCTTGTCAAGAAAAAATTACCAACATGCTATGCAGTAGCAAACATGCATGTTTTGTATTACTTTGGAGTGTGCCCTTTTAAGGATGGCATCTAATATCACTGGGGCCACGGAGAAATACTGTGATTGTGTGGAAGGAGGGCAAACTGCCCTTAGAAACAGGTAAATGCTAGTGGGACTATCTGTGTCTGGAAAGAGCCAGTGATGTCAGGTCTAACCTAGAATACTTTTAATGCAATGGAAATGTTCGTATGGATGGAAGATAAAGGACTCCAGAACCCACCCCCATGAAGGGATGCCCACTCCCTTGAAATGTGTTTAGAACCATTATGTTCCCCTGACACAGCAGTGGGTTGAGGAAGGAGCTGGGAACACCTCATCCTGTTTTATCCCCCAAGGATTGATATCCTTACTTCTTATCAGCCAATATAAGCTGTTCAGAGTGCTGTACTATGGCAGTGGGGGGTGGATGTTACTCCAAAGTCACTCATCTGTGGATCATTCTCCCTTCATGATTGTGCCTCTCCTTCATGATTGTGCCTCTACCATTGTGTCGTACTTCACCTTGGAACCTGCCTTGGACAGGACCATCCCCATCACCTTCATCTTTCCTGGTAAATATGTTCAGTTCTGGCAACGAACTGTAGCACCAGGCTGATGGGTACACAGCTGGGCTTGTATATGTTACAAAATACTGCATGTATGTTGCATACCCTGGGTTTTGTCCTGTGCCATGAGAGCATGTGAAGGAGTTTAAGGACACAAAAATCGGATGAGATACTGATTAAGGTATGGCAGAGGGAATCAGACCTAGTGCAGATATTGTGTGCTGTAAAAGACCTTCAGAGCAGTTACACTCAAAACCATACTGAAGTGCTTTTTGAATAAGAATTGGTATAATTCAATTTCTTTCCAATGTGGATGAGGAGGGAAAGGGACCAGGTCCTTGTATCACAAGCTAATTCAAATCTTGATACGTGAAAAAAAGAATGTGAAGATTGTTACACTTATATGCCCAGTGGGCTTTAATCATTTGATGCAGTAACTACACAGGCAATACTATTTCAAAGGTAAAAATGCAGAAGAAGAATTCCAAGGAAAGAACTTCTGTCATTCCTGTGTAATATGTATGGCTATTTTTGGTGGCTTGCAACCAACAACAGAATCCATGTACTTATATCATCAGGTGCTACTAGGGTTCCAGTTATGTTTCCATTTGTTACAGGAACGAAGTTATGGTAACTGAAATGATGATTGTTCTGTTACAAATCACTTATTTGAATAGATTTTGGCCTGTTGGTGTATTGTTATCCCACAACAGAAATTTAACTATTTTTTAACCCCCAAAATTACCTTGTGACAACTGGGAGGTCTGGCTTTTGGGTTACTTCTTTAATACTGGAAGAGGTTCCCACATAGTTTTCCCATGGTTGTGTTGGACAAGCTTAAGCTCACTTTTCCAAATGACTGAATTAACTTTGCCTCTGGAAAGTTGGTTTTAGTCCTAGTCATGCAATGCACTCCCATCTTGTGATGGCCAGCCAGCAAATTGGTTATGGTCTAAATAAGCCAAGATCCTAGGGGCATTTCAAGTCAACATTTTTTAACTACTCAAAGAGCAAGCCTGAAAAAGTGTGTTAGGAACCCACCTGAGTGGCAGCTTAATGCTCTGTTCTCACGTCATTAACAGCTCAATATATTGCTGATCAAGAGGACTGACTGTTTCACAGGCCGCATGCAAGACTATTTTTTTTTCCCCTCAGGAAAGGTAGAACCGATAAAAATATGAGTTCTTCACAACACTGAGCTGATCAAACCAACTGATTTTACTGATACCAGAACAATATTTCCCAGCAAACTGTTTGGGAAAGTGAGGCTCTGTGGACTGATTCATATATATACTGTAACACCCACATTTGGAGTTTACTACTCCCCTTAAAACAGAAATGGCAACTAGAGTCTGGAAAAGTCTTTATTGTACTTTTAATAAATTTTTAGAGGCCACAGATGTTTTAGACTTGCTAAAAGTCTTAAGACTTTTTCCACAGTGCTTTAGTTCTTTATTACTACCATGAATTGTTATAGTTCTACTGTACTGAACTTTTTTGAGATGTTTCAAAATATTAAAAATTAAGTAACTTTTTTAATTACTCTGATGTTATTGAACATTTCTATTGTCTTTTACACTAGAACTTTGTTTCTTAAACAACTATACTATTTGGAGGGGAAATAAACAGAAACAGAGACATGTTTGGAATAACTTTTTGTGACTTCTTTTCCTCTTTGCTTTCCTCTCTATTGTAATTAGAGTATCAATTAGATCTGTATGACTAGTCCATTTCTAAATGAACATAATCTGTTTTGACTGGTTAAATCAGGAGGTGTTTTCTGATTTCTTTAGTATTTTGTACTCTTTAGAGAGTAACCTACACAAAAATAATTTGGTGCTTCTGTAGACATAATGAATGTATGGATGATATCTTCTCAATTTAAACTTCATCTCCTTTCTGACAGCTGATGTAGTTCAGTGAATTCTGGATTAATCATGAGTTTTGGTTTTGACTGTTGATGAATACAACCGTTAAAAAGCATAAACACTAGAATATATCTTTGAGGAGATAATGTTGCCAGATATAGTTAGATTTATTTTATATTAAATTCCAATACTTTATTTATCATCACAGACATGATCTCTGGTATTTACAGTATTAACCAGTATTACAGTATAAACCAGTATTTTAAAAGCCACTGCACTGATATGGAATAGAGACACCCATCTTTTATTTTCTAGCTATTTTGTATAGGTTTTTTAATTCTCTGAAGGATAATTGCATTTTTCTAGTGTGCATGTAACTACTGATAGTTTTAAAACTGTTCCCATAAACAGTGCTTTCCTAGTAATGCTTTCAAATCTCTGAAATTAAACACATTTATTACAAGAATAATTCCACCTAGGCAAAAGCTAGCATATTTCCAGTGAAATAAGTGAAATTTTGGAAAAATGTATCAAGCAAATTGCTTCATAATTTACATTCCATAATGTTAGTACAGATTCCTTTGTCATGAAATATTATCCAGTTTCTAAAATTATCACTCTTTCATGATGCAAAGCAAGCGTATTTTTCAGTTTACATTTAGATGTGGGAAGAGAAAGGCATAGACTGCTTATTTATTACTGAATGTTCTTGTTAACTCTTAACATATTACATTTGTTGTATCTATCATCATTATGTATAGAAATACATCAAAATGGCCCCAGTCTCCCATAAATAAAAAATGCTTTAGGCTATTGAAAAAAATCATATGTGAATAGTGTATGGATATTTGTTGGATATGAAGCTGATTCTGTGGAAATGCTTGGCTTTTTGCCTCATCCAGCCTAACATCCTAGTTCCTTGGAGATTTCCTTTTTAGTTTATTACATCAACCCAGAAGGCCTGCCTCTGTCTTTCCTAGATATTTCTGATTTTCTCATATTTACCCCTTGAGAAATTACTGCGAGTTCAGTGCAGAGATGGAAGCTGTACTTTGAAGAATAGCAGCATCATCCTCAAAGCACTGCTGCAAGTAAGGTTCTCTGAGCTCACTGTGTTTGCAGGAGGTGTAAGTCTTACAGCTGTGAACACATCTGGACCTATAAGTACAAACATGTCAGCTGCTAGTAAGGAGCAGTCCTTCTACAGATCTCTCTTCTATCCTTCATGCTCAAATGAATCTGGGAGTCAGGCCATGTTCATTTAACTCTGGATTATGGGCCAATGCAAACAACAAAATAGTGCCCTATGACTAAGATCAGGATTCTGCTGTGGAAGGAGAACAGCAATAGGAGATCTGTGCAAGCAGGCCTGTACAAGTAAGAGTGTGTGTTAAATACGCAGGGAGAATACAGGAGAACAACAAGGGCACAAAAGTGAACTGATTTGACTGTTTATCCACTGGAGCTTGATACTCCTCATCCATTATAGTTGATTTTTTCAATATTTTATGTTTGAATAGAATGGAATTTAAAGTTTTTCTAGAAACTATCACATCCTAACTCCTTCCTCTTCATAACATTGGGAGTACACTGAAGTTTCTGACTAATTCAGTCGTGATTTACATTTCAGTCCACATTCATCTATAACAGCTTAGCTCTCTCTATAGCTCATGGGGTTTTCAAGAAGCATCCTGACCAGTCTTAAAAATGCTGTATGAATTTTCCATTGTTGTGTTCTTTACTGAAACACCTGACTATATTTCTAGTTTCATATTTTATTTATTAATCAAAAGTTACTTCCAAAGTTGTTTTAGTTTTTAAAGCAAAAATAATTTTTCACTGCAAAAGCAAATGAATAAAAAGTCGATTCATGCTTATATCTGTATATGCAACACCTAAATTAGCAAATGAAGGTGTATTCAGTTCACACACTGAAATTAGGAAAGTTGTTGGCTTTTTTCCTTGCCCCCTCCCCCTTTTTTTAGCTTCAGATCTTTTCCAAATCTACAATAAATGATTTTGCACAATGGCTGAGTCTTAATCTATTCCATTTAAATTATTTAGCATTCATTTATACAATATTGAAACATTTTCTTTCAGGATATAAAATTTATCATGGATTATTTTTTCAAGAAGAGCATAAAATTCTCAAATGAAGTTGTTTGTTACACAGTTTTTTCCATATTTAGCTTGTTAAATCAGGCATTAGTGATTGTCAGTTGTAGTAATTCAGGCTGCAGAGGTCCTGCATTATCAGAGTACTTTGAGTTCTGTCAAAGCTCATGGCGTGCAGAGGAATCCTACACAGCCTGTCAAAGTAAGGTCGTTGTGCTGGCTATATTTGGCATTCACTGCAGGAGAACCAAGTAGTATAGAACAGATGCTCTAAGTGAGAATGACATCATGTGTCTGCAAAGGTAAGGTTTCTTTTTGCCTTTAGACATTTCTGGAGACATGGGAATTTATTGAAATGCATATGGTTTCAAATGGCTAGGAAGGGAGATCAGCTGTTATGGTGGAAACAAGACAAACACTGAAACAGATCAAAAATGGGGCAGGTATATCTTTAGGAAAAAAAAAAGAAAAGTCATATTTTTATAACAAAAAAAAGATGGAAACCAGTAATAGAACCTGACTGCTGTATCTGCGTAGCTCAAGGGAACCAAGGGAGAGATGGGACAACTTGTCCCACACTGGTGAGCAAATCAAATCTTGCTGCACTTTCATCAACTGTCAGAACAGACAGATATTTCTTCAGGGCCAGGCAGGAAATTAGGCTATTAAGTTACAGCTCTTTCACAGAGCTCTTGTCATTCTCTTCTCCTATTCTACAGATGTTCTATCACAGCAAGTCATTGTAACCATTTATCTTTCTAAACTTAAAATACTTTTTCCAGAGCTAATTTTTTCACTCAGTACTTGAGGTCTTTGTACTCTGTGTCTTGCTTCCCTGATCTTGTATGGATCTAAGATTAATTTGCACTAGCAAGGAGTTCAACAACAAAATCAATTTCAATTGGGTCAGGTGAGGTCACTCCCAGCTCAGCAGTGTGAGGAAAAAAAAAGGATTATTATCATTCTGGGAACACTACTACTTTAGTAGGGAGGGAAAAACATTGTCTATTAAAGACCTTTACAATAATTTTCATAACACTGAAAATGATTAATTTTTTGTTTACTTTCTGCAACTTTAGTATAGTTATCTATATGCAAATAATTTGTGTTATAGAATGCTTTTGTATTCCTTAAGCAGAATAGAATAGAATTTGTTAGCTGACTGGTAGCATTTCACGAAAAACATGGCACTGTCAAACAGATACACAAATATCTTTGATAAATCTTTTTATATCCTTGGCACATAGACAGTGTAAATTAAACAGCAACCTTCCCTCTGTTAGGTATTCCATGCACCATATCACAAATAGGCAGTTTTAATGGAAATTTAATTTACAGCTTAAAGAAAATCTTCTAGACAAAAAAAAGTTTAAATGTTTAAAATTTAATTTACAAGGAAAGAAACCCCAACCTGTTTACAGAATCTGTTCTTTATTGTCTATTTTATCTAATAGCTTTGAAAGAAAGCAAAAAAAGGAAGCAGCATCAGCTTAAATGCTTAATAAAGCATTAGTATTTAGTGTGCCCTGGATCTTAATTATTTGTTCCATCAGGTAGAGAATATCAGCTAAGAAAATGCACGTGTGTGCCAGTTTCCAGGTGAATTAGAGCTGTATGTTTCCTTTAGGACAGCTGTGCAAACCAGTGCTAACTAAAGACCTGGTCTACACAGGCTAAGAGGAAGGAAAAGCTGCTTAACTGAAATTGCTGGTCCATGTCCCTGTTTCTGCTTTGTGCATCTTAAATTTTTGTGTAATCTGAGTTGAAGAGTGACAAATATGATCTTAGTATTTTTAAGTTAAAATCTGTATTCTGATGTCTGTGAAATAACATTGGATTTAAAGGTTCTGTATATTTATGTCCAATTTAAAAAAAGGGACTGAAGTGTGTTAAGAAGATTACTTTATGGAAATGCAATTGTCTTAAAAAATAAAAGGAAGGTATTGGAATTATTTCAGTTGTGCTGTAGCAGTCCTGACTTCAGGTGTTGACCTTAATCAGTTTCATTAAATGCAAAAAGATTCAGATTTTCTGGGTCAAATTCTCCCCGAGTGTATTTTCCCTGAATTCTGTGGCGTAACAACAGCAATGGATGTGGCCTACTGATCTCAAATTTCTTCCTTTTTGTGTGATCAAAACATGTAAAATGAAATAATGGTACTAATAATTCCTTAGAGAAGATACTAGACATATCTTTCTTTATTCTAAGAGTTGGAGCTAAATCCTCTGTCTATATATACATGATTTTCTTCTTTGTACAAGCTTAGACGATTAACTATCTGAACATCATTAGAAAAAAACCCAGAAATACAAACCCTAACATGAACAGTCTATAGCCAAAGTTTATTTTATTGAAAAAAAAAAATTCCTTTCTTCCCTTATTCATGGACAGAGTTTTTAACAACTGTTAAATTAGCTCTTGACTGACTGTGTACTGGTAATAGACAAGGTTTAGTACAACCAAATTTGCCTTCATTGTCATGGATTCAGTGTTTAAATAGATATTTACCTTTCAAAGTATCACCGATTGCTACTCAAATTATTGGACTTCAGAGAGCATTGAAAAAGAACCCCTAAATGTTGTGGTATTTGATAGCAACACATTTTAGGCTTTACACTTCCCTAAGACTTAAATTTTCAAAGGCCTGAGTGAAGACCCCTTGATTATTTTCTCATCACTCTGAACTAAGAGTAGTTCAGGATTAATATCTGAATATTACAGATGAAAAAATGGACACAAAGAGTGTAAAACTGGATCTGTACACATAATTGTCAAATTGCCCTTTCAGGCCAAAACTGTTATTTCAATGGTTCATAATGCAAGATATTCCTAAATTTTCACTGTAAAATTACATAGGTTTTTAAAGTGAAATCTTGCACCTACCTGCATGAGTGTGAACACTTTGTGAGCATACAAAATTGAGACAAGTGTATATCACTACTTCCAGAGAACATTTCAGTTTATAGCTAGCTGTTGCCTAAGGGCTTCCTAAGAAAGATTTAAATAGCCCTTATGAGGTGCTCTTATAAAGGTAATTTTTAAAAAATTAAATATTTTTATATAATTTACATTTTATATTATCTTTATAATTTATAAAGTAAAATAATTTAAAATTTATATAATTTCTACAAAATGTAATTTTAATTTTGGGCTGCACTGGATTTGCACACCAGCATTTATATTAAATTTAGATTAAGTGATAACTTGAATTGTGCCATTTTTCCTTTGGGGATTAATACAAAGTCCATTTGAAGTTAGTTTGCTTTGTCTTAGATGCAGGAGAGATCATTGCATCTCCCATTATAGTTAACAAAAAGGATCCTCAGATTTTATTAGCTGTTAGAGCACATCTACAAAGAAGTAGTTCACAGAACAAGCTTCTCAGGTAGGACACTGATAGCAGAAGTACTATAGGCATTTCTATAAAAAAATAAAGCCTTTTTAGATGACTACTTGCAGCTGAAAGCCAATGTTTAGTCTAGGTTCTGAAAATAATTAGACTGGAGTCTGATGAGCACGGAGACAGGAATGTAAAAGGAAATTTCTGAATAGGTCAGGAGGTTATGATAATCACAACTATTTGAGTGATGGGTACACTTGCATACCTGCTTTTTCACAGCAGAGAGCTGTGTCAGACACAGAAACTCAGTGAGATCTCTGGGTCTTACTTGGCTTTACATTGCTGGAATGAATCTGGGTTAAATGAACCTATTCCTTATTTACAGTAGTGATCACAGATTAGATTGGTCTGGTATTTTCCAGCAAGTCATGAAACTGTGGACTTGATTATTTGTGAGCAAAATAGTACTTGGATGGATAAGCATGCTTACTAACAGCTGGGCTAAAACAGCTAAACACAGACGAGATAAATTCCATTCTGCTCGCTTAATTCTTGCTGTTTCAATTAGATGTGTTGTTTTTCTCACTCTGTCTCAACCCATTCTATTATTTTTCCTATTTTTATCACACTGCATCACTGAGCAGGCTACACAACGATCAGTTTCTCTCCTTGAAATGAGAACATTGCAAAAGATGATGGAGATGACTTCTTAATATTAAGCTGATAAAGCATATAAAGCTCTTTCCCACTAAATGGCCTAAAGAGTTCCTAATAACATCTGTAAATTTTTCAAGATATCAGGTCTAGTAAAAGTGTTGTATAAACAAGTCTCTATTAACTGTATACAATATTCATGAATTAATGTTTCCACATAGTGAAGAAATTTATGTTGCCATTGGAATACACTGGGAAAGTGACACCTATTTCTTTGGAACTAAATTGCTCAACCTAATCCACCAATTACCATTTGCAGAAGAAAGAATACATTTGTATTTTTATTAAAAGATTTCTGCTCCCCAGCAGACATTTGTATTGCCAGAGTGCTACTTTATCTTCAGGGTACAGGTTTATAAACTGGAGACAAAATCTCACAGAAGGATAAGGTGAAGACAAGTTCAGGGGAATGATATGGTAAAACTGAATGCATCTTGGGGGAAATGCCCTTTAGGGACAATGTTACTAAAATTTGACCCCAGGCACAGAAATAATGTAGACAGATTAAGCTGCATACAAGTAATCAAATCCATCTACAATAGTGTTAATTTTAGAAGAATTAAATGTCTGTGGATATTTCTGATGATGGGAATGATATCTATTCAGCTGGATTTGAAATCATAGCTTGTTTTTAAGGATTAATGTTTTATAGTTATTTAACAGATACCATTTATAGTATTTCTTTTTCTACCTTCTTCTTTTTATCTTTAATTTTGATTTTCAATTTAATTGACTAATTATTGCACTTTCTATTGATACCATATTTTTCACCCGCTCAACCTACTTTTGCTTTGGTCTAACATCACTGAATTCTAAGGTCACAGAGTAAAATAATTCATGTCATAGATCTCTTGTTGCTATTTCTCTAGCCCTACTTTCACCTCTCTTAACTTCAGTAGTCTTTAGAAATTTTATAGACACACCAAAGTTAGAATTTCCATTAGCTATTCTAGAATCCATAGAAAGAGACTGATGCATTCTAGGAAATGTTAAACTCATTGATCTGAGTGCTTGGAATGAAATTTATGTATTTATACAAAGCGAATGAAAATGGAGAAAAAGGGGACATACTCGGGCTGTGAATGATACAAAGAAACAACTTGGGGGAAAAGTGGATACAGACCTTATATGCACAAAAAATTATAAACTGTTGTTTCAAAGAGATAGGTAAAATATATAGTTTTTCTATTAAATACGTTAATATTTTAAGTTAAAACTTTGCTTTCTGGAGAAACAATGTGAGTAAGAAGCTGCCATAATTTAATATTTGGGTTACTACCACTTCACAATGTCAGAATTAGAAGTATCATTTAATATATAGTTGGTAATGAACACTGTTCCATACCCAGGACAGTGAAATCATTACAAAATTGCTAAGATTAATGCAGAAATAATTATTGATGGAAATTACAGTGATGAATAGCAATTAACTTTTAATGTACTTTTTCATCTTATATGTTATTATGCCTATGTATGAAGAAGACTAGTGATGAAATCAGTAATAAAATAAATACAGTCTCACATAAATGTTATGAAATATGGGCACAAAATTCTAATATTAGTTTAATTTTAGATGTGGAAATCATTTAGATGTAATCAAATTATTGATACATCTTTTTTTTCTGTTGATGTGTTTGAAATAGCCAGTTTTGAAGGCAAATTTGGACAGAGGAATGTTTCTCTCTCTTCAAATATTGTGTTTTCTGAAGTTGAACTCAGACAGCTGACTTCTGTTGATGTGAATGTCAATTCTTATCAATGATATTTAGTAGCATTTCCTTTGCTAAGCTCTAACTCCAATCTCCCAGTTGTGAATTCACCTCCTATTCATCTGTCACACCAATGGACTTTGAATGACCTTCTGAGGATTCTTATCCTTACAAAGCACTTGGCAGCCATCTCCTATGCTAATTTTTGTCAACTTCCATTTCTTTTTCTTTTTTTTTTATTATCAGCTTCCATAAATGTTCTTCTCAGCTGATCCATAAAATCTCAGTGCACCCAATGACACTTGATATATTACAGAGTCAACTCCAGAGATCAAATCATTGTGACAGGCTAAATAAAACATTTCAAAAATAACAATTGTTTAGCTGGAACCTTACTGATAAGATCCAGTCAAACAGACTGAAGATTTTCAATTGAGAATACTGTTTGTAGTTTAACTAATTTAAATTTGTTATTTTTTTGTTCAAGGTAATGATGTTGAGATTATTATTGTGCATTGCGACCTTATTTTTACATTAAAGATATTAGATCATTTCATCTTTGCATGTTGCAAATGGAAAATAGTTTTCTTGTAGGTATAAAATTAATGCAAAAGGACAAAGTAAAATGTATTTTGTCTTATGCTGGATTGTTTTCTAGAATAATTTTTTTTTATTTATGAAACATATTGAGATAGAACATATTAACTTGTGACATCTTTTTACCCTTCTAAGACTACTCAAATAAGTTGTTTAAAACATAATTATGATCACTTAGGTTTTATAACCTTTGTTTCTCATTCAGAGTTTTTTCTGGTTTGGCAAATAAAGAAAAACAAGCTGCTTTGTTTCAGTATGCTTTGGATATTTGTAATTTCTGCTTTCCTCTTCTAATTCTTTCAGAAAAACTAATTTTCTTATAAGTTTATTCTGGGGTCAGAATTGACCTTTTGTTGAGTCTTGAACTTAAATGGTGAATTATATTCAGAAAAACAAAACAAAACAAAACAAACCAACAACAACAACAGCAAAAAACCAACCCCAAATCTGGTTCTGGGCCCAGCTTGCTCCAGGTGGTACCCTAAACAAGCTTAATGTCTGGCTTAAGACAAGTCTGATATTCAGACTGTTTTGTTGACTTTCCCAGCTAGCTTGTCCACTCCTGCCAAAAATGTCTCTTCACTCTTGCTGTTGCAAGACACCATGTGGGTGTACTCAGTTTTCCCTTTTCCTCATCTAATGAAAGCTTCATGGCCAGGGCCAGTTCCCACCAATGATGCAACTAATTGTGAAGTATATGAAAGCAAATAAGAACTTACACAAACCACCACACCCTTCCTAACTCTATTTCACATGAAGAAGATGTAAGTACAATGATCTTGAATGTTTGAAATATGCCTAATGCAAATCTTCCTAGAATTTCAAAGCACTGTTGTGTGATTGAGCTCTGAAGACCAGAGTAAAGCCTGATTACTGGAAAGGGAGGACAGAATCTTATTTCCACCAGAAATCAATCCAGTGCAGCTCTTTACCCCTTCAGGAACAGGGGACTTTCTTTGCAAAGTCATGTGACTTCTTCTTTCCAGCTTGTTTTGCTTAATGAGGTGGGTACTGGAATGAAAGGAAAGGGAAAACTATGCTATGCCATCCCAGGCAGAGTGACTGCTTCTGCAGCCTTAATTAACCATCAAACCTTGACTCTGAGATATTTACATTACTTGATCTTCAGCTTTCTGTGCCTGTGTGTTACAGGGGAGTAGTGATAAATGGAAGTCAGTACTGTCAGATCAAGACAAATATTGAGCAGCAAACTTAAACTTCAGTCTTCTGGGCATATCTAGTTCTCTCTGAACACAGAGACTTACGCCTAGCCTTAATATGGTTACATTTTTTTCATTAAATATTTCACTCTGTTTTTCCTACTACAGGTCCTGAACTGAGACAAGCTTTTACTGCAGTCACATGGATAAGTATGAACAATAAGGAAGAACATGGACTGTTAATCTACCAAGGAGGAGGAGAAAAGACTGTTAATGTGACAGCCTTAAGTGGATACTGGAGTGCCCAGCTAAATGTGCCTTCCAAATTTCCACCTTTGTTTGCTACCCAAGGACTTTTACCTTATATGCTTTAGACTAAGGCCTTGGTTCTGGTGCTGTGGGGATATTTCCTTGTCAAGATATGTGTTCAGAATTTATTAACAGTAAACCAGTATTGTTTCTTCCTCTTAAACATTCAACCCCTTATGCAGCTAAGTTCAGCTGTGTATATGAATTCAACATTTTCATAAACGAGAAACATTTCTGTTAAAATGTTAATCTGCAAGGAAAAGGCTGGAGCTTGTTCACTGTTATAGAGTTCAACTGAAGGCCAATAATCCAATATATGTGTGTTGGGGAAGTGAGAGAGGAGGATAAGGAGGTAGAAACCTATCTTTCCCTGGAAAAGAAATAAAAATAGCAGCAAATGTTATCATTTTCAGATTGTTACTAGCAACAGGGAGACGTGATCCAAATAACAAGTGAATGACTGCATACACTAGTGCAAGATAAAGACCACAGATAGGAATTTGATTAAGTATTATTATCAGTCACCGCACAGAGAATGGCAGCCAGCCAGCAGAGCATTCACTTTTCTGTCCCTCTCTGCCTCTGGCAGACTGCTTATGCAGGTTGTCATAAAGGTAACTTGGAGATAGGACTGCATGGCAGATGGCAGTCATCATTTTCTCAGTGCAGGGTCTCCTTAAACATTACTCTCATTGTTGCAGACACAAATTTTGTGTCTGGCAGCTTGAACTGTTCTGCTTTTTTGTTGGTTTATATTCTTAGATTTTTGATTATTACTATTCTTCCACGTAAATGTTGGGATTTACAGCCTGTGCAAACTTATTCATATCTATCCTGCGACCATTCTGCCACAAAAAATAAAAATATTCATATTGGAGGGAGAAAACACAAACAGTGCTTCTCCACTGTCCTTTGCTTTTTTATTATTTTACTTTTTATCTAAATTTGTATTGGGAACAGAACTTTGAATTGTGAATAGAATTTTAAATTATTCTTCACTCTTTCTCCAATGCAGGTGAAATGGGAAGGGGTAAAAAGTATTGACTCATGTATTGATGAATACATGAATCTGTGTTTCCTCCACTTTCCAATGCATATATCTGTATATCCTCTAAAGGAGAAACAGAGATAGGAAGGACAGAGGCAAGCTGCATTCATCCTGGAGAAAGTGAATAGAGTACCCTAGACTTTGTTTTGGGATTATTAATGCTACTTAGCTCTTGTACTTTATTTGTTTAGATTCTGCCACCATAATATTTACAAGATATACACAACAATGTCTGTAATCAAAGATAGCATAAATTCCTGTGAATCTGACATATGAAAACTGGAAAGAGTGAGAGCAAACTGGAACTGTGAGAACTAGCATTGTGCAGACATTTACTCAGAATATGGCCAGCTCCAGGAATTTTTGTCCACTCTCCATCTAATTACAAAGCATCCTATGAGCAATTTTTGGACAGTGATGCAAATGATTGTTCTAAACTGTTGTAGTATCATCACCAAACTAACACTGATGATTCCCCTTTGACAGAGATGCTTCCACTTACCTACTTAATGGAAATCAAATGCAATGCAGGGAGCTGTAAGAGTCTATTAAATTCTATTACATTACATAACTGAAATGTGTCTGACGTATATTCTTCCCGAAGCTTCTAGTTGTACAGACACATGTGTATTGTGCCACTGTCAATTCTTGCTTGATCAATTAAAATTAAAAGGGTTTTCTTAATTTAGCTATGTGTTCTTGAAAACAAAAATAGGAAGAGCCAGTTTCAATCCATTTCTGAGCCTAGTTCTGGGTCATTGAATCGCACTTTTTTCATAGAAGATGGAAATGTGAAAAACAAGAAGACAAATTATTTGATTGTTTTAGTTGGATGCAGGTTCACTGGAGAGAGGCTTAGTTTTGACCATGTTTGGCTACTGCCTGTTCATTTCACAGAATCACAGGATGGGTCATGTTGGAAGGGACAACAGTGGGTCATCTGGTCCAACCTCTGTGCTCAAGCAGGGTTGTCCTAGACCACATTGCACAGGATTGCATCCAGATGGTTCTCCACAGCCTCTCTGGGCAATCTGTTCCAGTGCTTGGTCACTCACACAGTAAAGGAATTCTACCTCATGTTCAGGGGGAACTTCCTGTGCATCAGTTTCTACCCCTTGCCACCAAGCAGAGCCTGCCTCCATCCTCTTGCCACTCCTTTCAGAAACTTATAGACATTGATGAGGTCCCATTTCTGTTGTCTCTTCTTGAGGCTGACAGGCTGAGCTCCCTCACCCTTTCCTCATAAGGCAGATGCTCCAGTCCCTTAATTATGTTTGTTGTCTTCTGCTGGACCTGCTCCAGGTGCTCCACATCTCTCTCATCCTGAGGAGTCCAAAACTGGACACAGCACTCCAGATGTGCCTCACCAAGGCTGAGTAGGACAGGATCACCTCCTGTGACCTGCTGGCAAAGCCCTTCCCAATGCACCCCAGGATACCTTTGGCCTTCTTGGCCACAAGGACACACTGCATGGACAGCTTGTTGTCCACCAGGACCCCCAGGTCCTTCTCCGTGGAGCTGCTTCCCAGCAGGTCAGCCCCAGCCTGTACAGGTCCATGGGGTTATTCCTCCCCAGAGGCAGGACCCTGCATTTGCCCTTGCTGAATTTCAGAAGATTCTTCTCTGCCCATCTCTCCAACCTGTCAAGGTCCTGGCTGCTCCTCACAGTTATATGACAGTTAATACCTTACATAGAAATGCATTGTTTCAGGCACTAGGGGAAGCTTCTGAGTAAGAAGATACTGCTTATTTTCAGAAAAAAAATCCCGTGTTGTCTACACAGTATGTGCTATTGCTATATTTTATGCAATTCTGATATATTCACAGATATCAACTTGGATTTCATCACTGAAAAAGCACAGTGGAGGGCAACTCAGAAATCAGTGAGTCAGCAAATTAATGTAGCTCAATATATTTTGTTTTCCCTCTGTTTAAGCCTAATGGGCACAAGTTTTGTTTAAGGGGTTTATCACTTCTGTCACAACATTTGTGATAGCTGTAGTATCCTTGAAGAAAATTTCATGTAGCTGTTGAAAGTGGTTCTTTTCCCTGAGACCTAACCACCAGCTTCTGGCACACAAGTTCTGCAAATAACACTCTTTGTAGTGTCTCAGGATGTTGCCCAGATGCTTTAAAAATGCTTTTTAAAGAGTCTGCAGCAGTTGTTTTAATTAGTAGGATTCATAACTCCAAAAATTGTCCAGAGTGTGTAAATTTTACTTCTTCATCTTGCTATATGTGCATGTCATTCTGTACTGGGTATCTAATCAGAGTTAATCTGCTTCAGAAGATGGGAATCAAGTATTTTTGGACCTTGATGCATAACGTCTATACATTATTACAGAGGCTTTTTCCTTAAAATGTTACAAACCTTGACCCCATGGCAAGGTACTTGGTTCTTGTAACAAAAAAATAAAACAAAGAAAAAAATTAGCTGTGGTGACTTTACTAAATATCAAGCTTAGTAAATGTATTGCACATTTCTAGAATCCTGCTCTTAGAATTTTAATTTATCAGCATTCCCTGCATTGTTCCACGGATTTGTATTATACTTCTTTGAGTAACTTAATCATCCTTACATTTCACCTCCAATGGCTAAATTCCAGTATTGAAAGGAAAAACCTGCAAAACTATCTCCCCCTCCTTCTTTTTGTGTGTCTTTCTGTGTATAAATAGATAGTATTTTTTAATATGGAGGAAGTTATTAAGTCATGCTTATTTTGATCAAGGAAAGAAATAAAATTAATGGAACCCTGAAGAAGATCAACAGGAAGAAAAGACAGAAGCTTGCTGAAATAGCAAGATTATTTGTGATGGGTTCTGGGAGCAGACCACAAAGGAGCTTTATAACACTTTCACTGCAAATTGACCTAATTCTCTGTCTAATCTACTTAGGCTGATGAGGTTTCCACCTATCTTCAGGCATAAAATGTAGTCATTCCTTTCTAGCTGATAATCAGCATGTTTATTACTCATTCCTGTTGCTTAAACACAGTGTTTTCAGAAAGGGTCCTGCACTGCTAAAGTCATCAGTGATTCTGGAATAGCAAGAGAATAACCTCAGTCTTTGCTATGGGAGCTGTTTAACAAATCTAAAAATGTTAATCATGTTCAGGGCATTGTCACTTCCAGGGAACAGCGATTACTTTCAGTGACGTGCCCAGAAGCAATCTATTTAGTTTTCTTTTCATATAAAATTGGGAAATAATGAAGGTTTTATTAAATGAAACTTAATTTACCACAATAGGGACTTCAGATGTACCTGTTCCCACTACCAAGGGATGAAGTATAATTTAATAACAGTCTCTTTAGATTAGCTCTTGTCTATTTGAATGTCATGTTATTAACTGACTCCGTGTCATAGTGTGTAGATTCCAGAGACTGCTGTTTCAGGCTTTTTGGTTTTTTTAAAAAGAATCCTACATTGATGGTTTGTAAACTACATTATTACAGTAACAAACCCGTGGGATATGAACAGTTAAAATGGTGATCTAAGCTTTTTGGCTGTCGTCCAAAGCACTAAGACTTAGTAAATTGCTAATGCCAGCAATGATATGTTTTTCCTGCCACAATGACGGCTGCTGAGAGATCTTCTGTTATCTTACTATTTTTTTAAATATTAAAGTGTAATGATTTACTAGCCTATAATGTGGTAGCAATGTGTGAATCACTGTGGCTCCATTTGTATACTCAGCAACATCTATTTTACAGGTGTGGATATATAGATTTTGCTAATTAATACCTAGTGGCACAGTTTCTGAGTGAGGGTATAAAGATGGAAATAGAGAAAAGTCCTTATCTATACGATGTTATTTCAGATCCCTGGGAAATAAAAAGCAGGCACTGCATACTTGTATTATTTTTTATTGTTGTTTTCACTGGCTACTTCTTTGGTTTGTTTTATTTTAAAATCTCCATAATGTCTCCTAGTACCTAGCCAGGAGATATTTTTCTGAGGAGGCTTGTAAAGAAGTGCTTTTAGTCATATATGACAGCAAAGCTGTTTGTTTTTAAATAAAAATTTCAGTTTACAGTCTTAGGTACATATGTAAGTAGCATAATAATGAATGACCACTTAGCAGCTGAGTTCCTCTCTGGGTCCATGTGTATGTTCTCTTTCTGGGCAGTAGGCAGGGCTTGGTGAGCCCCTCTACCCTTGCAGGCTAAGACTGAGGATGAGAACCATTACCAGATCCAGCTCCTGAGCTGGAGCTGCAATCCAGACTTGCTGTATATTTTTCATAGTCTGGTCCCTAGTGATAAAGCAAGCCTCCCTTTTCTCATTTTGATACTCTAAATCCTGTGGTAAACAATGTTTAAGAAGTTTTAAAAACCAGACTCTGGAGTAACAGAGAGGGATGAGGGAACTGAACATAGAAAATTGTCCAAGAAAGAAACATTGTCTTAAATCCTTCCCTTGTGGATAAATGGAGATTCTCTTGAAGAAAATACATTAAAATTTTCCTTCCTTCCTTCCTTCCTCCCTTCCTTTCTTCCTCCCTTCCTTCCTTCCTTCCTTCCTCCCTTCCTTCCTCCCTTCCTTCCTTCCTTTCTTCCTTCCTCCCCTTTCATTTTTTCCCCTGTGCCTGTAGAACTTAATGGAGTAGCAGATTTTTATGGTATACCTTTGTAGAATGATTTAGAAAAGCCATACAACACTCTGCTAAAAAAAAACTATGCCTTTTAAGTACACTCCATTTAGTTGTATAGGTTTGGTCTATATTCAATTCTGTGAAGCAATATCCTTCAGTTCACTATTTCTGTGAAGCTATGAACAGCGACCTTATACCATAGATAGTATTTCTGGGATTTATAGATGTAAAGGTCTAAACCACAGAAGTCGATGTCCAGAGAAACTCATATTTTACAGCTTCCAGAAGATTAGCCTGTCTGCATCACACTGGATCAAGAAATTCAGTTGAAAAAGTCAAATTGATTTCTTCACACTGAGAACAAGGGGTCCCATGGGATCATAGAATCATAGAATGGTTTGGGCTGGAAGGGGCCTTTAAGGGTCATCTAGTCCAACCCCCCTGAAATGAGCAGGGGCACTTTAACTACGTGAGGTTTCCCAGAGTCCCCATCCAATCAGACCTTGAATGTCTCTAGGGATGGGGCATCTACCACCTCTCTGGAAAATGTGTTCCAGTGTTTTACCACCCTCATTGTAAAAACCTATTCCTAATATGTAATCTAAATTGACCACCCTTCAGTTGAAACTTTTATCTCTTTTCCTGTTGCAACAGGCCCCACAAAATTCTCTGGCCCCATTTTTCTCATAGACCACCTTTTGGGTACTAGAAGGCTGCAGTTAGGTCACCCTGAAGCCTTCTCTTCTCCAGGCTGAACAATCCCAATTCTCTTAGCCTTTCCTCATAGGAGGAAATCTCTGTGGCCTCCTGTGGACCCCTCCAAGAGGCTGATGTCCATTCTGTCCTGGGGGGGGCCCAGAGCTGGACACAGTACTCTAGGTAGGGTCTCATGAGAGCAGAGGGTCATAATCACCTTGTTTGACTTTCTCGGATGCCCAACCCCTTCTCAAAGGAGGACTAATTTAAGGTCAGGTTTCCTACGGCACTATCCAGGTGTGTTTGGGCTCTCTCTGAGAGGTGAAGCAACACAGACAACCTGCTTGAGTGTTTCATCAGCTGTGAAATTTTTTTCCCCAGACTCTGCACAATAGTAAAGGTAAAAGAAATATTTATTCTGGAAAAAAGCCACATAATTTATTATAAACTATCAGTATTTGAGAATAGTAGATGAAATATATTTCCAGAATCTGAAATCAAATCATTCTGTCAAGTGTCATTTTACAAGCACAAGCTAGTAAACAAATTTACCAAAAATAATCACTTTAAGAAACACGTCCAGATTAGTAATAATTTCAGTTGAGTGAGATCTTCACACCGAACAATGAAGTTTAATAGCTGACCTTTTCATGTGGATCTATGATAAGTAGATTGAGAAGGGTCCAAATAGTGCAACTGTTACCATGCAGAAATTCAAATATATGGAAAAAAAATAAGCTCACAGATTAATTACTTCTGCAGTTGTCAGGACTAAGCTGAGTGAATTTTTTACAATCAAGATATGTAAAAGCTTTCCATTATAAAAGGAGAGTGATGCAATTGCTAGGTTACAAATAAAGCAGAAAAAAAAAGAAGAAATATATGTACTAATGTCAGGTCCTTATCTTCAGCCATGGGAGGTGAAGGTTCAAATTTATCCTTATTTCCTTTGTGATCCTGGGAAAACAATGGAAATTTAATTTCTTATTCTACAGCATTCTTTCTTTCTGTCTTATTTCCTAAGCTCATTGACTACTTCAGTCTAATTTCTTTTTCCTTCACTACTTCCTCTGCAGAATCATGACCTGTTGCAGTCCGGTTCTGGCCTGCACCCACCCTGAAGACAGCCTTGGACCGTAGAAAGAATCAGGAACAATATTGTTGGTAGATATTCATGGATGTTGTATTTCTCTGACCGCATGGCAGCCAGGAGAGACACAGACCAGCCACATGGCAGCCAGGTCAGGCACGAACTCTACCCCGAAGACCCAGGGATCATGGGACAACCACAGTTTTTGGGGTGGGGAAAACACCTATAACCAATAACGAACAGGATAACACCAGGGAGCTTGGAGACCCCGCAGACCATGCTTCAGCTTCCATGCCCATCCCCCGGGGAGGGGGCGGGCACCTCCACAATGACCTTTCTAGAAAATATATTCATCTAGAATTATAGAATCATTTAGGTTGGAAAACACTTTTAAGATCATCAAGTCTAAGTGTCTTCAAACAGTTGACCTAAAACAATTTACCTGATATCAAACACAATGCTCATAGTTAAACTGTCAAGACTATGGGATTCTTAAAAGGATCATTGACTGTAAGGATCTCTTATAATCAGAACTTTACCTGAAGATGGTGATCCAGACACAGATATTGTAGAGCTGATATTGTTACACAATCAGCCTCCACCACTGCTGCTGAAGCTGGCCCAAGTCTTTCAAAGAAAGGGAAATTTATCATTCCAAGAAGTCAGGCAGTGAACATGCAAGAAGAAACTTGATTCACCAACCACATCAGAGAAATTAGTTGGCTATGACAGAAGGAAGGCATGAGGAATATTTGCTCCAGAGCCTGTTTATGAATTTTAAAGTAAAGAAAAAAATGCCAGTGGTGGTGCAAAAGCAGCAGAAACAGAGACAAGAACCCAAGGCTAGCCTTCTGCATGGGAAGAGAACTAATGCAAACTTGCAGCTTCTTTTCCTGTTACTGTCTTGGTTATGCAGTGTTTCAGGCTGTGGAGATGGAAAGCCTAATTCTATTTTAAATGCCTCAATGAGGATTATAAATTCTATTTTAACAGCAAAAAGCTAAGATTTTGCCTCGTGCTGTACTCAGCATGTCACTCTTCTTGAGTTTGGGGTTTGCTCATTTTGACTAAATTCTTCTCATTCTAGCAGTGTTAAGCCCACTGACTATATTTTCTTTCTTTCTTTCTTTTCCTTTCTTTCTTTCTTTCCTTCTTCCTTTTTCCTTCCTTCCTTCCTTTCTTTCTTTCTTTCTTTCTTTCTTTCTTTCTTCCTTTCTTTCTTTCTTTCTTTCTTCCTTTCTTCCTTTCTTCCTTTCTTCCTTTCTTTCTTTCTTCCTTTCTTCCTTCCTTTCTTCCTTTCTTTCTTCCTTTCTTTCTTTCTTTCTTTCTTTCTTTCTTTCTTTCTTTCTTTCTTTCTTTCTTTCTTTCTTTCTTTCTTTCTTTCTTTCCTCCCATTAATTTTTGATAAATCAACATCTGGGAATAAACTTGGCATATCTGTTATTTCAATTACTATAAATGCCAGAAAGGGCCTGAAGCAAAGTACTGATAATTTATGTTCTAGGATACATTAGGATGTATGTTTATTCTACTGACATATTCGATATATATTTCAGACGATTAGTGCAGATATTAACTGTTTTCTCTCTTCTGAAAAACTAACCTTACCTCAAATTATGTTTTGCTAAACCTTACCTCAAATTATATTTTACTAAACAACAGATAGGTTAGCGTTGCAGAGTGCTACACACACACCTACCATCACCACCCCTCCCGCCCCAGCTATTTAGCATTATTCTTGGCAGGTTTCTTTTGTGAACAATGGCCCAGTGCTCACAGTCTCTACTGAGGATAGAGCCACATGACTGTGAGGCTACCTGGGAAGCAACACAGGACAGAGTTGATGGAGATGGCACAATATTTTGGCTCTATAATATAAGGAAAAGCTCCAGTGGTGTAAGACAAGAAGGAAAGACAGGATATTTTAGTGCTGAAGAACTCTTAGCGTTATCAATCTTCTTTTAAGGTTTTTTTTATTTTAAAAAGCCTTAAGAGAGGAATTTTAAAAATTCACTTCAATCCTGGATATAGAGGGAGGATTAAGGATAAAGGAATTTGTAATTTGGGAAGGGCAAGTGATAACTAACTCAGTGTCATGAATAAGAGGGTTTACTAAGTTGTTCATTTGTGTCAGTCAATCACCTCACAATCATTAAATTCAATATGAATTAATGATTTAGATCAATTCCTCAGAAAACTTTGTCAGCCCAGAATTACTTATATCTCATCTACATTTATTTTGAATGAATCTTTTGCAGACAAATTTTAATCATATGGTTCTGTGAAGGAGGCATAAAACTAACAATTACCTGCATTGCTGTTGACAGCAAAATTAATGGCTTATTATTTTCTGAATAGAGTTAATCTGGTTTTTGAATAGGATGAGAGAATGCTACTGAAAATGAGGTATGCACTACTAGGACAGAGAAGTGGGTCCTCATCAAGCCTTCCAGGGTTTATTTCAGGGGGAAGATTTGAACAATATGCTGATTATCTTACAGTTGCCAGTATTGAGACTTCTGTACTAAACAGATTGCTTTACTGTCTATTTTATTAAAATGGTAAGGCTTTTGCCGTGCAAACTGTGCTTTAGAGGAGTGGAGAGGGGAAGCCTTCCATGTTTATTCTTTGGAGCTTTTGTAATGGAGCACATTGAACTGCAGCAAAAGATAACACCTCCTTCAGAGAAGGCTGCAGAAAATCTCGCTGCACAATTTTGAAGAGTAGATTGATTCAAAAATCTTTAGGATGAACCAAGAGCACAGAATCCAACACTAACTTCAAGATCTTCGGTTTTTTTACTATGAGAAGCATCTAATTTGACTTGAGATATTTGTTATGTAAAATTCTATCTTTGAACTTCCCTTATTGTCCACAGAGGCCTATAGGGTTTTCTAGAGATCTCACCTAAATCCCACTTTGCATGTACCTGGTTTGCACCACTAACTGCAAAGTATGTAATCAGTTCTTGTATACACATGTAAGTTGTAGCTTTCTCACTCTGTATGGTATCAGTTACTGCTGCTGTAGGATCATGTTGAGAAAATGGTACCTCGTATAGTATCTCCTTTATTAGCAGAGAAAAGCACATTAAAATATTTGCATATTTATAATAATATTTTAATATATATAAATAAACAGGTTTGTAAAGGGTTCCATAGACTGCCCAGGGCTTGATAAGTGAGAAATCAGATGATGCTATTTTAAAATAAAAACTTGTCCACATATTTCATTGTCACCATAGTGCTCTAGTCTGAAACCATTTTGGCTCATACAGCAGTTTGAAACAAACACTAATGGTTTACTCAAGATGTTCCTGATAAAGCTGTATTTTTAAACCTCATAATCTCTTTTTTTTTTTATTTCTCCAGAAAACATGAGTGAAACTAAGGAAAGGCAACAGAGAAGGGCCATGAAAACATCAGTGCAATGAACAATTCCACAAAGCAAACTCAATTCAGGGCAATAATAGATTGACCTGTTAGGTGACCTGGCTTGCGAAGAAAACAGACATGCTGTCAGGTACCTATCAAACAGGCAGAACTACACAGTTCATCCAGAATGGGAAAGGAAAGTATTTCTATCTGCAAGTCCTTGATAGTTGTCATCACTGGTAACATCTCTCCTTTAATTTTCTGCAGTCTATTGAGAAGAAGTGAAAAAGCAACGTGAGACAGTGAATGTTAGAAAAGGTAATAATATTTTCAAAGATTAAGTAATGCAGAGAAACATCCATAGAAAACAAGATAGCAGAAATTAATAGGACAATAGGCGAACTCAATACAAATTTTAAAAATACAACTTTGTATTATTTTAGTAATGAAATCAACCAACACGATTAAAATGAAGGATAACAGAGAAGGAAATTTTTTGGCATGTATTTTCAGATTTGAGAAACCACAGCTATTCTACAAGTTCCTCTGATTAAAATATGAGAAAGAGACTAGACCTCACTTCTCACACATTAAATCTCACATGGAAGGGGACAGACCAGTTGTAAAGTATTTGTAGTACTGAGAACTAACCCCTGCCAAGATTAAACGGGTGAAACTGAGAAGTCAGTAATGTTTCATAGCTCTCAAAATACATGGATAGAATCTCATTTTAAAACCTATTTAAAGCTAGGTGGAAGAAAGGAAGAAAAATTTTGCTGCACTAATGATCACATAGATCTTTCCCACCTCTAGTTGTATGACTACATGATTTATCATAATGAAGTAATGATAAATGAGAAGAAAAAGTAGGAAATATAGTAGTTAAATGTCAGCTGCATAGAGTGAGCTCAGTAATGCAGTATCATAGTACAAAACTATTTTCCTGAGAATTTTGGTTGCTGCCACAAACAGAACATTGCTATTTAGTAGGTGCCATAAGAAAATTTTGTTGAGTGTTTGACATTAATGAAAAATTATTTTCTAAGAATCTGACATAAAATAATCACTTCTTTACTCTAGGAGTGTACATGGACATTGGATTGCATAGTGATGTTTCTCTGAACCGTGGCACTGGAGACTGTTCATCAGCAGTCAGCTTTGCTGGATGTGAAGCCCCACCAGAGTAGTACAGTCCTGATTGCTACAGAGCAGAGAAAAAGAAGGAAGCAAGAATCAGGAACAGAAAGATATTGACCTAGGTCTGATCCACAGTTGGTATTGTGGTTCCCCAGATAAGCATGTTTGCTTATAAACGCACACATTTATGGATATGTCTGTATAAACTTACAGACTGACTCTGAGATTTGGCAATATTTTGCAGGTAAATAAAGACCTCAGATTTTTTGCCTTAAGGAAGCAGTTATTTCTTCCCTAAAGTTGTAAAAAAAGTAGGGAAAAAATGGTTCTGAAGAAAGCTTTTTTTTTTTGTTTGTTTGTTCTTGCAGTTCAGTATCAGAAGTTGCATTATTCTTGGTATTTTAACAATCCCAGCATAGGATTTAATAAAAGTAAGCTTTCCCAAAAGACAGGGGATAACCTCTATCTTACAGTATCTGAGTCATGATATCAGTCAAATCAAGATTCACTTTCTGGAAAGTAGAGAGTCCATTAAAGAATTCAGTTTACTTGCCAGTTCCACATACAGTATTTCAGCTGCAAACAAAATTACTTTTGAGTGGGGCAAATAGATAACACTAGATTTTGTAGGAGATACTAATTTAAATGATTTCTGAAGGTAGCTTTTTCCAAAGTCTTGTGCCATGGTTCATTGAAAAAATCATGGAATTGGGATAAACAGACAAAGAATCTGGCTCTCTGAATTCAGCTGAAAGATTTAAATTAAAATCAGTGTCTTCATTAATTTTGAGTATTGACTAAAATAATCTTCATTTGTATATTTACAGGAACTAATAATACTATGTGAGATAATGAGCAGTGAGATTCTTATTTTCATTTTTGTGGGGATTGAGCAGAGATGTTCACATTAATGAAATCCTGCCAGTTGAGTAAGGATCAGCAGATGGATACATGAACAGACAACGTGCTTTTGAAATACTTTTGGGTGCAAAATATTATATCCAATCACAGAGCAGAAATGAAAGTCACAAACAACTGAAAACCCGACCCCCAAAAAATCACAACCAACCAGAAAAGCCATCCCTTTTTCACTGATTCAGAAATTAACTGTTAATTTTTAAACTTTGAAAATTCAGCAAAGTTATTGCAGTGCTTTCCATTCAAAGTGGGTTTTGGCTTATTTTTCACATCCTATGGCACAGCAACATGAGTGATCCAGCACATTTAATTGCCCTTGAAGAGTAACCTCTGGTAATACAAATTATTCCTACTCTCAGATACTTTCCCCTTGACTTAATTTGGGCTAATGCACATATGACAAAATCCCAGTGTGCCACTCCCTTGCATTTCCCTAACATCTGACCTCACACAGCTGTTTATTATTAAGAGACATTTGCCACTGCTGTGCATGTTGCTATACACTGTCTCTACAGTCAGGATATTTTTATCCCAAATACTTGAATTTACAAACAAGCTAGAAATGAATGCCTTGCATCAGCATTAATTTTATAATGCAGTGACCCATTCTACCACTGTGTAATAACAGGTCCCACTGTGACAATTAAAACAAATCACCCTACAGAAGATGTCATTAGATACATTCATGCCTCATCAGTAACTGAATTGTCTTTTATGATATATTTCAAAGAAAGGTATATAACTTTAGCCTGGCTTCCCCAAAGAACAAAACAATTTATAAAAAATCTCCCATCTTCTTGATGTACTGTGAAAATGAAATAGGGATGAAATGAAATAAAAATTTTAATTAAGAATAAAAGGACTGTTGGCCACTAAATAAAACACAAGTGTGTACATAATTTTGAACTATTAACAGTTGATCTAATATGAAGCGAGGTTCCCAGGCATCACTGCACCTATTATGTCCTCTATTTTGAAGAAACTGGAACTAGAAAGAAGTAAATGGAAAAATGAATTCTGCTAGCTCATGTTGCATGCTGATCATTTTACCTAATGTGAGAACCTCTTTTACAATGTGTTAGATCTAAACCCATCAGGGGATGCTACCATGGCTGTCAGAATGGCACATACTTACCCCAAGCCTCATCCCACCTCCATGAGCAGTGGGGGTATGGGTAGCAACAGTGCTGTGGGAGTAACTGCAACACTGTCAACTTGTCTGTGCTTTCTAAGAGCAGCTAAACTATTTCCCTGACAGAGCTTTACATTCTCACTTCCGGGAATATGTGGAATTAGTGTTGTAACCGAACAACATCTTCATTTATATATTTTATTAAGATGCTTCCAAACTCTTTTTCTGCTCCCAGGTGGGTAGGACACTAATGGTTGAGATTCATCTCATTAACTTTGGACATCTTCAGTGTAGACATCTACATCTGAACTAGTCACTTGAGACTTAATTTGTAGTCAACAGAGAGATATAAACACTTTTCAAAGGGGATTCGGCTAGCCTATTTGAGTCACTTGGTAGCAGGGCATCCATTAAAATAACCAGTTCATGGTTAGATGAGCATATTTAGGTGTCTCTGCTTGGTCAGATAAATCCCACCGAGAGTTCAAACCCTATATCTAGGTGCTTATATAAATTGGGGTGAGGAAGAGATGTTTTGCTTCCCTGCATCCTGTAACTTGCAAAACTCAAGTTGTGCACTGTGTCTTTTGGGGTTTTTTGTTTGCCTGAAACCCATACCATGCCAATAAGTAATCACATTCTTGCTCAATGGAATGATCTTTGGAGTGAGCCACAGATAAGTTTGCCTGTTGCCTCAAAGGGCAATATCGAAGCCTGACAGCATTTTCCTGGCATGTCTTTTATTGTTCCATGAGATGGTTCCTGAGAGCTGTTTTGTTTACAGACAAGTAAGTACAGGCTGGAGTTAAACCCGTACTTCCTTGCAGTCTAAATGCTTTTGACTTGAACATGTGACATAAAGCTGTAGAAACATAGAATGGCTCTGGTTCAAATGGACTTTATAGATCATCAAGTTTCAAGTCCCCTGCCATGGATAGGGACACCTTCCACTAGACCAGGTTGCCCAAAGCCCCATCCAACCTGGCATTGAACATTTCCAGGGATACAGCATCTACAAATTCTCCAGTGCCTCACCACCCTCACAGTCAAGAATTTCTTCCTAATATTTCTCACAGGAGATGCTTCAGGTGGTCATAGGTATTTCAGCCCTGCTCTGATCATCTTTCTAGCCTCCTCTGGACTTGTCCCACAGGTCCACATCCTTCTTATGCTGGGGCCACAGAGGTGCATGCGGCATTGCCGATGGGGTCTCATAAGAGCAGAGTAGAGAGGGAGAATGGCCTCCCTCAACCTGCTGGTCATGCCTCTTCTGAAGCAGCCCAGTGTGGGTCACTGCTGGGAAGAGGGGACCCTGAGAAGCATTCCCTGAGCCACACGAGGCTTCTCTCAGAGGATCCCCTGTTCTGTTATGCTAATGTACCCAAGTTCTGTTTCCCTGCTCTCCCACTGCCCCTTGTCCCTCAGTCACTCCCTCCCTGTTCCCCTATTTGCTCCCATACCCTGGCCCCACTTTTGTACTGCCCCCGTGCCTCCTGATGGTTGGCCCCGGATGTTCTCCCTGCCCCTACGATCCCATACTTAACCCTGGACCCTTCCCATGAGTCTTTGTCTTTGCTCCTGGGCTGGTGTATGTGCGGGGCTGGAATAAACATCTCTGAAAACCCATGCAAAGACCCTTCCCTTCTCTTTGCCACCGATGCAGATGCTTCTGGAAGGTTCTGGTACCATATCACCCATACCAGACCACAACAGTCCAGGATATGATTTGTTTTCTGGGCTGCAAGAGCACGTTGCTGACTCATGTCCAGCCTCTCATCCCCCACCACACCCAAGTCCTTCTCAGCAGGGCTGCTCTCAATCTCTTCTCTGCCCAGCCTGTGTTTTTGCTTGGCTAAGCAAACCATGAACTCCCAGACCATACCCCTTCCAATTCTCGACCCTGTCTTATCTCTCTCATACAGACTTCATGTCCCTAGTGTCCTACATAAAAGACCTGTCTGGCTCTCATCGCTGCTCTTCAGTGATTTGTACTGCAGGAAAAGGGAAGAAGGAGGACAGAACTGGGGTAAATATATTAGCTCTTAATTGGAGTTACTGGATCACATAATCCACAACCAATGTCACTACCTGTCTCACCTGCAACAGCTCTAATGGATATGAGGGGTCTCCTAAAAAAAACACTCTCACAGAAGTAAAATGGCATTACAGTCTTTGTCTTTGATTGGGTTTCCCCACTGGATTGAATTTCCTTGCCTTTCTGAGTACAAAGCACAATAGGGCATGCTGCAAAGACTGAAAGTAAGTCAAAACTGTGACACTTTTCCCCTTTCACATCTGTGCTCTTGCTCTTCCTAAAAAAAGAAAACTAATGGATAGTCTAATTCTGTCAAATGGCCTAACTAATAACTGGATTTACATTTCTGTACCTTTGGATGGATTCATTCAATTCCTTTTAAAACTCTGATTCTTACTGCAGATAAGCCATCAGTGTGCTTAACAGGATATTAAAAGTAGAAAGCAAATGTAGAATAGGAGGTTCATTAGACAACACTTTTTCCAAATGTGGAAGCTGAACACCAGATGCCGTTTTGCATAATAAAAGCAGTCAGTGATTAGCCCTTAGAGGTCTGTGATCCCTGAATAATAACCCATTTTTCAACCTTGTCTGTTATTTTTCTCTCTTAACCTAAATTTTCAGCTTTAGGACTAATCCATTTAAATATTCACATAAACCAAATGTGACTTGTAATTCCTTTTACTCTTTTAAAAATGTGATTTTCCAAAGTTTATTCAAAAGGAAAAAAATCCTACACCAAAAAATCATTTTTAGGAGTAGTAAAATCTTTGGACACACGAAAAAAACCTCAAAAATAGAAATAAAATTCCTAAGTGAAAGGAAAACACTTGGATGTTGGGTCAGCCCATCTGGTATAAACCCAGAGGGAGTTAAGAATACACAATGTGTCAGGTTCTCCTGACACTTAACTTCTGGCTTTGAGTCCCAGTGAAGAAAAACGGAGAATACAGTTCTTTATCTCCAGGTAAGATGCTGTAATCATTATCCTCTTCAAGTTCAAAAATGGGAGTTTGGTCATATGGACCTATTTGAAGAATGGTGGCTTTCTAATTTGTTTAATCAGCTTTGAGTTTGGGAGTAGGAAATAGAAGACACAGCATGATCAAATTTGGATGATTTGACTCTTAGCACTTATATCAGCTGCTGAACCTCCCCAGGTCCATCTGCTGATTGTAGATGCTTATTCCACAGCAGATCTCGATCTGACTCTCCTTCTGTGTGAGAACTAAAGTGACACTTCCCACCACAGGTGGGAAAATGGTGCCTGTCCTCAAAAAGAGCAAAGCAATAGAGTGAGTGCAGGGGGACATTGCAACAGAAGTTAGGCAAAACCCCAGCCTTCAGGACGTGCAAATTGCTGGGATACCTCTATGAAGAACTTACATTCTAAAGTCAATTTGTCTTGTTTGCCATTTCTAATGAGCACTGCTCACTTTGGACTGGTGCCATTCAAGACAAACAGAGTACAAACAAAGGCAGCAGAGCACAAACTCATGGCCCAGGAGAACCCTATCATGGTATCTTTTAAAGCTTCTGCAATTACAAGAACTAAAAGTTCAGTGCAGTTATGGACAAACAGAAACATACTGCAGCAACAGATTTGGTACAATCATTCAAAAGCCAATAAGTATTTTCATTTTAGTGACAGTTATCTGTAGTCTGTTGTGTCTGCAAGCTGGTGGCAAGACACTAGAACAAACTTACCAGCCCATCTGGTGCCTGGAATTAAGTATTTCTGTGCTTCATGTTGTTACAGAGATGGTTGAAAACAAGAAAACCTTCTGTGGTTCAGATGATGCTTCCATGTGAGGTCAAGAGGGTTTTTGAGTTAATAGGAGTTTTAATAACTTTTTAGTGGCTGATGTTCATTTCTTGCATATATTTTGTTGTGTGCATATGTGTATTATATATATATACATATACAATAAATATATAAGTGAAAAATAAATCCAGGGCCACTGACTTGAGAAGGAAATCACCTTTGCAAAGGGAAATTAAGATAATGATATTTTATAAAGAAATCTTTTTATTTTGATGCCACATTGTTGGGCTATTCCCTGACTTGGGATGACTGACACAGAAGGTACTAGAGTACGATGATTAGCTGCAGTCCTAGTTTTCAGCTGATGCCAAACTTGCTGAACTTGTTCATCACGCGACTGCCCTCTGAAACACTTTGCCAGGACCTTGGTTTGAGTAGCACACAAACATTTATATGCTTTTGAACTGGCACTTAGATATTAGGGCCTGTACTGAAGATATTTCAGATAGTAGGAGTAAGACAAAACATAATTTTTGGTATGATGGCTCTGTCTATAATTTACACACTGTCAGAGATTTTACTGTATGTTTTCAGTAATAGCAATTCTCTCTCATAAGTTACAATTAAACACAATCTCAGTGTGAATCATAGTCAAAACAAAATGCAGAAGGCAGCTGTAGTGGAGTACAAGGGCTAAGACAACATATCATTGTACACTTAATGTTATAAAAGAGGTTGATTCCTATTGATTATTTGGCAGGATTTTTTCATTTCATGTTAAAGCTTTTATTTTGGCAGGTAGCACCAGGTGGCACTGTTACATAATCATCTACTTTTTTTTTTTTTTT
>VYXC01000707.1:535719-576556 GCA_013397175.1 Platysteira castanea
TTTTTTTCTTTTTCCCCCAGCAGAACAAGGTTCCAGTGTTGGGAAGACATGCTTCAACAAGGGGGACAGTACTAGGCTTTATGGAGGGAGAAGCTAATGCAGGCAGCAAAGAATCTTGTTTTGCACCCATACGTCCGTTTCACTGCAATTTTAACAGTCAGATTTACCCCCAGGCAATAACAGCAAATCCAAGATTCCCAGAAAGGAACATTTCCAGTTTGCTATGAGTAACCCTGTTCAAGGAATTGTGCATGACTAAATAAAACAAGATTTACTTAGTGTTTATTAAGGTACTTCATCACAGCATTCTACATTTTTAGTCAAGTTTTTCCAAAGCCCCAGGTATTTTATAGTGCTCGACAGAAAGATGAGAAATGGAATAGAGGTATAGAAGGAATCAGTCACAATGGGATTATGGGATTAAATCTGTCTCTTGGAGACATGTGAGTGCCAGAGTGTTTTGTGGTACTGGGTACTGTGACACTAAATATTTTCAGCTCCCCGTTCCCGAGGACTGTCACAGCTCCAGTGTGACAGTTTTGTCACTTGCACTTGAATCACTTTTATCACAGATTTCAGTGAGTAAAAATAAACAAAAGTTCTTTTTAAAAAGTTTAGTGTAAATAACATCTTTCCTAACATTAGGAAAAAAAAAAATCAAGGCATAAAGTAATAGGTATTTACTAATATTTACCTCTCCCACAAGGGTAGAAAGAAAAGCTTCTCTTTCTCTTATCTGCTTCATAAATCCTTCAGGTGCTCTTACAGAGATTCAGTTCTTATGCAAATTTTCCACCTTAGAGAAGACCCCAGTTTGGGAAAGCAGGCTTATCTTCAAATCCTGGGTGGTTTTTTTCTTTTTCTTTTTTTCTTTTTCTCTCCAGGCATTTTTATTTCTATCTTGTCTTAATAGATGTTAGTTTCATAACTATGGTCTACCTCCAAACTTTGACTCCTACCTGTCCAGCTGTATCAGCAAGTCATCAAGACTGAATATTCTTTCAGCCTTATGCAGAGCATTACAAATAGTGAGTGGTGGTGAGTCTCCTCACATGTAGAATTTTGCTTTTCATTCAACACCTACAACCTAGAACAACAACCTATGCAGCTGTGGAATTTATATACTCCATGCCTGATCTCAGCCCCTGCTTGAGATCATACATTTATTTATTTATTTATTTATTTTAGTTGCTATTGACTTTGGGGTGCCAAAACTAAGCGTCTCTTTCAATAAACTATGACGAGGATTCCATGCCTCAAAGGTAAAACAGGTATGTCATATACTTATATCCTTGTAGGTATGCCGGCAGCTCAGGTTACCACAGGACTCCTAACACCGTCGCTGGCTAGCAGGAGTTTCTAGCAATCACAAACAGAAAAACTGCAGAAAGCTTCCTCAGGCAGGCAGGCTTCAGGTGTGGCATAAAAGCAGGCTGCAAATTCGATGGTTTAGGCATAAAAATGAGCAGAGACAAAAAAGCAGGATTTGTCCTCCTTTCTCCTTTATTCCTGAGCACACAACACCGAAAAGGGAAGGAGAGAAGGGGGCTCTGTCTTGGGGAATCAGTTCCTCATTATATAGGGTCCATGGTAAGGGAAGATGTCGGGGATAGGGTCATCTTGTGCCCAGTAATTGCTTAGATTCTGTATCTACATCCATAAATGGTTCGGAGAATTTGGAACCCCCACCGCCGGAAGGACAAAAGAAAGCCGCATGTTTCTCATTTGTTTTGATAACGTCACAGCTCACTGTAGGACGGAGCTGCCCCTCTGAGGAGGCTACATGCTCCCGGCGCGTAATCTCCGCGGCCGCTCGCATTGCGCAATCACGGGCCGATGTCTCGTGATTTGATGTGGACGTTGGAGGCTGCACGGACACTCCGTGGGCCGCCCCGTCCCGGCTGCCCCTCTGGGCTGCCCATCCTGGGCTGCTCCGCGGGCTGCCCCGCGCTGCCCGTGCTAGGCCACCCCTCCGGGCTGCCTGTCCCGGGCCGCGGGGCGAACTGCAACATACCCTCTTTACTGTGTATATGCTTTAATAAAGCCTTGTAAATTTTCGGAACATCTACCTTGAAATTCACATTTTTTCTCTGAATATTAGAATAATGAATATAGGAAGGCAAATAATAGAACATAAAGAATAACATGACATGTTGCTTGAGTCAACCACTTAACCAAAATGACAGCTCAGAAAAGGGAAGAATGCAGGTATCTTAGCTGACTGCCAAGGTGTTTCTGAGACACTGGTAGTGTCTCAGATCACTGATCATTCAGTTATGATCAATTGAATATCATGCAGGAATGGAGATGAAACACAAAACCAGGTTGGTAAAAATTGTCCCCCTTTATGAACGATGTGATATTCATCAGCTTTAAGGAAATGATGTAAAAATGCAAGCGCTACTCAGGCCAGAGAAAATACAGCCAGCCCATCAGGGCTTTTCAATTTTTCATTTCCATCAGTAGAACCAAGGTTTGGCTTCACTGCATTCTAGATTTATAATGGCACTATTAAAGCCAAGAAGTTGGGCTAGTGGAGCATGTATGAGTATAGATAACAGTTGCAAGAAAAAGTGTGGTGTTTAAAATACCTTCTAGTTGTTTATAACAGCCTCTCTGACTGAGTTTATTGATCTGAAGGCAAAGCTAGTGGAAAAAGAAACATATTTCTCAGATGCCTTATAATTCCCCAGTAAAACCTAAACCTCGTGTTAAGGTTAAATGGAAATCCAAAATTGGATTCATGGCAGTCTTGCAATTAATTTGTTGCAGTTTTCTGGCAATACTGTATTTCTAGAAGAATCTAGGACCTGGTGGAATGTATAACAGACAAAAACAATGATGGACGGAAATTCGGGAACACACCAAAAAAAAAAAAAAAAATGAGGGGAAAGAAAAATCACAGCTAATGATTCCAGGAAGAATCCCAGTCCAAGAAACTGAATACCTCATATTCCTTCCCATGGCTTCAGACCAAAGTTTCTGAGAGCTTGTCTGCTTCTCAGACAGAATCACCCCTTTAAAACAGAAACAGACATCATCACTCTTCTCCACACTGGAAAAACATTGATATCATTAAAAGTCTGTTTTCTAATATTCAATGTAGCAATGCAGAATAAAAATTTAAATAATACTGCAGATACTTAATCTTCTTTCCCTTTGGCCAAAGCTGGAGTTCACTTTATGAACTCTCATTTGTCAATATTCTGATAAATTTGATTGTGGTGTGAGAAGTCTAGACTGGTATGTAAATTCATTACCAGTTGTACCAAATAAAAGAGTGGATTGCTGTCAGAATCTTCTCTTTACAGAATGGGTGTATTATGCAGTTACACAACAAATGCATGACGGGACCCATCGGTGTCTGTCCTTGATCACCCTTTCCCGATTCGTCCTTTCCTGATGTATCTTCAAACAGGTAGAATGGGCAAAATTGTGAGAGAAGCTGATATTTTTTGATTTTAAGTCTGCTGGCCTGTCTCCTGGATCACATCACAGAAACTGTTATATACCTTTATCACTGTAATACCATTGAAAGTATTGAGTCACTGGGAGGGAAAGCTGCATATGGGAAGTGTGTTGCACTGGCAAGTGTCACTAGTCAAGAGGAAGAATAACCGTTTCCTGCAGTACCTGTTATTCCTTAGAGCTCTCTCAAACACACTTAGCACATAAAATCTGACAAGATTAAAACCTCAGGTGGTATGGCTTCAGGCAAAGGAGAAATTCAGTTACCTGTCAGTAGTAATAGTAAAGAGATGACTGAAACCACCACAACACTGTCTCTGTCTTTCCCCTGGATTACCTCTGTTTTAAGTTTCCTGTATTGAGCAGTTATTCCCTGTGTCTACTGATGAAAGAATAAGTTAATGTTGTGCAAAAAAAAAGCAAGCCTTAAATCTATTTTATGGGTTGACTCTGTTTCTTTGAATATTTTTTATGACATTTTTACTTTTCTGTTTGCTTTCTTTTAAGCTGAGCTATAAAGAACTAACAGCTTCCAATGTCATTAGCAGGTATGTGATACTCAAATACATTTCTTACTTTCCTTTTGAGGCGCATCATCTTATGAGGTAAATTAAAAATTTCAGCTGAACCATAAATATGGCTCACTTCGGCTCCCACCAGTATCAGTGTTATTATCATCAGGTATTCCTACATCAATATTTATTTCCTTTTAACAGAGACTGTAGTCTACTTTTTTGATACAGTGTACTGAAAGGCTACAGCTATATCCCTATTTTTGATCATCTACACTACCATTTTCCAAAAATTTCACACATAATTAAGGGAATGCAGATTTTTTTTTTATACCTATACTAATACTATATATTTTAAACTCCTTTTCACTGTGCAAAGATTGTTTTTCAGTTTTCCCAATTGAATCCTCTCTGAATGTTCTGATTTTTACCAAGTTGGCTGTGAAATATATTCTTTCCCATCAAATGGATTGGAATTTTTCTCTAAAGTAAGAACAGTAGAAAGCAGATTTTCTAATCCTAAAAATTAAAACCAGAATTTCCCATCCTTCAGGATGGCAGTATTTTAATGTTATAGAGTTTATTGTGATTTTTTTTTTTTTTAATGCTTTTAATGCATCAGTGACTGACTTACATGACTGACTTAATGCATCAGTGTTACAGTCAGGGAACTAAAAATGCAACAACCATATGACTGCTACAGTTAATTTACAACCCTTTGAAATGAAAGTTGTTTTGCAAAACCTGGGGGAAAAGATTTGAAGCCAGAGATCCATTTAACATGTCCCTACTGGTGGAGAAAGGATTCCTCCAGGTGGAATTTGACACATACCCACTCAAGGTTTTAAATTTTCCAGGTAAGACTGGTCACTTGCATAGCAAATACACAAAGATAAATAGGGCACATCTTTGCCGTAGGCCTTTAAAAAAAAAGAAAAAAAAGACAGACTCTGGGCCACTTAACCAGATGCCAAAGGGTCTACACAGGGCCTCTGTAATCTTGTTTTTGTAACTGCTACATCTATTAAAAAGGAACAGAGGCCAGAATGCTTGTAAATGAGAACATCATCTTCTCAACACAGTCTCCCTTTTGGAAGATTTCCATTTGCTTGTTCCAGAGTGATATCCCTCAGTCATCAGTACATTAACATTTTACCAAGGGTTTTTTTCAGTTTCAGTTTAAAAGCTCATTTTTTTGCTTTCTTATTGGATCCCAGCTAGATATTTATGCTATTTCTTCTCCCTGAAGTACACAGTAAAGTCTTTGATTTTGTGACCTTAAGAGCCATGTGCAAAAATGTGAGTCCTTTGTACAGCATTTTGGTGGTAGAACTTCTCTTCTAATAGTGTTACATGAACATAGGTGAGAAATTCTGTTGATATTTAGAATAACATTACAATAAATAGTTGTGCTGTGCAAAGCCTTGGCTAAAGCACTTCTTCAGATGTGTTGGACTGTGGCAAAACAGTTTTGAAACTGTGTTAAACTGATTTATAGAAGCCAGCAGATTTTTAAATACACCTGGTTTTGCTTGTAGGCCAGATGGGTTTCTTCCTCTCCTCAATGAAATCAGAGTTTAGCTTTCTATATATATAACCATTTGGGGTTACAAAACTCAATAAATAAATTAACACTGTCATATATCTATGTATGTATATGTGTGTGTATATATATATATATTACTATAAGAAATGCTTTTCAATAGGATTCGTGCTAGTAGTAAGAGACGGCTGAAACACTGTCTGCTTTCCACAACTGCTGCAGTACAGTCTTGGCATGGCTTCCTCTGTCATTATTCATCAGACATAATGGTAGATTACATCATTCAGGGTGGATTTTTTCCCTAAACATGACTTAAACTGTGACACCTATCAATTTTGCCATTTATTTTTCATCAGGGGAATTGAAGGGACTTTTCCACTTCCAAAACTTTACAAAAGATTGATTCTCTGCACCATTTATGTATGACAGCCTCTTTCTCAAAAGAATTTTCATGAAACATTCATTGCTAAGTTAAGCCCATGGTTCATGTTTTGTGGAAGCTCAGCCATCGAGTAAGGATCCCAAATGATGTCTCAAATTCACTTTGCTAAACCTTTCTAGACTATGGGGTAAGGTCAACTGTTCACTTGAGGAGGTCTTTGAATATTAAGTGCAGCTGAAGCTATTGCACATTTAGGCAAGGGCTAAAAATGTGGCTTTTTATTTTTTTTCAATATTTGAAGTTTGACTGATAATATTTTTAAGATAGGAAATGGAAATTTGAGAAAGCCAATGGCAGAAGAACTAGCCACTTAAAATCTGACTTAATTCACATGCTCTTGAACAATTTAAGAAGCCATATGGCCCAAAGATGAGAAGAATCATTGGCTGCATTTAAATGAAATCAAGTGCTCCAGGAGACACCAAGACTGGGATGCAGTAGCAGATATAAGTGCATAACCAGTACAGAAAAGTCATCAGGCATTAGGTAGTCACATTGTTCCCTGAAAAATGTCTAGATAAATGAAGGTATGCATGGACGTGATTGACAGAAGCCAGCAGGCACAGCAGGGATCACCCGAGCTAAGCAGCAAGAAACACTGAAGGATGGTGTCTATGTGAGTACCACCCAGAACCTTTATGTCAGAAATGGAGCTGCAGACAGCTTAAAGATTAAATAATAATTGAGTTGGGATGCAGAAGTCCTAAATTTGAATCTAAAGAAACTTAGACCAGTCTTCATTCAATATAAAAGTATAACTCAAGACTTTATGAGTACTTCTTTCGATTAATTGCATGGGGAATCACATCTGACAACCACAGAAGCAGATGATAAAGATGTCATATATGTTACTATTTTGAAGTCTACTAACAGCACAAATTTGAGCAAATCACCCAGTAGTGTTTGCTTATTGCACATGTGTTTGGTATGGAGTAACTCAGTTCTTTGTAGGGGAAACTAAATTGGAAACTGCGTGGAAAGTTCCTACCAAACACATTGTGAATCCTTGCAAAGGCCTGATACACTCTTTGGCCTTCTGGATAGTTTCAAATCATGTATGATGGACATGTTAGATTCAGGTCACTACACTAATCCTCTTCTAGGTAAATGAAGAAAGATGACTCAGCACTGACTCTTGGTCTGCTGGTGTCATCCTGTTGCTAAAAAACCACATTTTGTTTCAAATTTTACTTTTCTTGGTTCTCTTGAGTTATGTTGCCACAATAAGATAAAAATTAAATTTGTCAGACTTTGTGGTCTCTAAATCCTTACTTTTGAATCTAGTCCATAATGAATATGAAAGGTGGTTGTAGTCAGGTGGGGGTTGGTCTCTTTCCAGGCAACAACTGACAGAACAAGAGGACGCAGTCTTAAGCTGTGCCAAGGGAAATTTAGGTTGGATTTAGGAAAAAGGTTTTTACTGAAAGAATGATAAAGTTCTGGAATCGTCTCCCTTGGGACGTGGTAGAGTCACCATCCTTGGATGTGTTTAAAAAAAATGGATGTGGCACTCAGTGCCATGGTTTAGTTGAGTGTTAGGGCATGGTGTTAGGGCATGGGTTGGATGTGGTGATCTTGGAGGTCCCTTCCAACCTGGTGATTCTGTGCGATTATTGAAGAGAATGTTGCTCACAGATACTGCAGTGATGTTCAGGGACTTAGCTAATAAGGTGAGTGGGCAAAGAGGGCAGAGTCTCTTGGTTTCTTCTTACTGAAAAAGGAGAAGAAAATACTGTTGCCTCTCATGTACAACCAATTCAAAGGGCTTGGTTAAACCAGAAAGTCCTAATGCAGGTGCTGCCATTAATGCTTTTTGCAGTTACCTTGGAAGGCAGTTTGGCACTCAGAAATCCACACCAATTGTCTATTCTAGAGCTTCATAAAAAGGCTTCACTAAAAATCCATTTAAAATCCACAACCCGCACCACCCAACCACTCCTAGAAAGCTTTGCAATTCTTGGACATTGCGAGCTACTCAAGAAACAAACCAGTACACAGTCTAACAGCATCTCTACACAGCATCTCTTTTGTTCTTCTTACATGTTGGGCTTTAACTTCTTTGCTACAAGCATTTCATCAATGACTTCATAGGTAAAAAAAGAATTCTATATTTTTCAAAATTTTTTGCTGGATAGAGTGCTTTTTTAATCAAAGACAAAAATAACAAGAAATGTCTCATTTTCAGATACTAACAAAACCTAAAGAAAAAAAATCCAGGGGAAAGGTCCTATCTAACATATGCAGCCTTCAGTTTTACCTATGTGTAAGAATAAGCCATAAAAACTTTAGCTGAAAAATTTCCAAATGTTATTTAGGTAGACAGAAGTTATTCAAGTATTATCCATATACAGTGTCCTGTGTGGCCCAAGAATGAAATAACAACTAGGGTAGAAGTACAGGCTATTTTTTCTGACTACTCTTTTGCTTGGCAGTTGAGAACACAAATAAGTGCTAATTTTTAATACTAGCTCTTCTAATTTGCACATCTCTTTATTTGGTCTGAACTAAGTGTTGTAAGTTTGTGCAGAATCTTATTCTTTATACTGCAGTATCTTTATACTTCATATCTGAGCTTTATTTGATCCTGTGGTATATAACCTTCCATTTCAGTTCCTCCTGTTTTTCATTGGTGTTAGAAAGATAATAAGTCTCTTTCCACTTTTAAAGGCTCTAAAATGTTTTGAGGTGTTTGTATTTTCACTCTAGGTATTATTTGTATTGTTTGGTACTTTCAGACTATCTTCTCAACTACAGGAAAAAAAAACCTGGAGTGATATGCTTTGAACAGCTTTTACAGTAAATGAGGCAGAGAAATCAGCAGAGAGGGTATTACAGGAGAATGAATAGCTGCAACTTTCTGTTTGAATTGTGTTCATGCTAAATTTCTCCCCAGGATTGGATTTGACCGTTTTCATGATCAGCTTGAATATGTTTTTATAGAATCACATAATCGTTTAGTTTGGAAAAGGCCTCTAAGGGCATTGAGTCCAACTGTTAAGCCACCAGTGCCAAGTCCAGCACTAAACCATGTCCCCAAGGGCTACATCTATGTGTCCTTTAAATATCTCCAGGGACGGTGACTCCACCACTTCCCTGGGCAGCCCATTCTAATGCTTGACAACCCTTTCAGCTAAGAAATTTTTCCCAATATCCAATCTAAACCTCCCCTGGAGCAACTTGAGGCCATTTCCTCCTGTCCTACTGTTTGTCACTTGCGAGAAGAGACCAACCCCCACCTTGCTACAATCTCCTTTCAGGCAGTTGTAGAGAGTAATAAGGTCCCCCCCTGAGCCTCCTCCAGGCTAGACAACCCCAGCTCCCTCAGCTGCTCCTCAGAGAATGTATGCTCCAGACCATGACCCAGATTTGTTGTACTTTTCTGGACCCACTACAGCCCCTCAATGTCCTTGCAGTGAGGGGCCCAAAAAGGAAACACAAGATTTGAGGTGCAGCCTCACTAGTACAGAGGGATGATCTCTGCCTTGGCCCTGCTGACCACTGTTTTTGATACAAGCCACAGTGCCACTGGCCTTTTTGGCCACCTGGGCACACTGCTTGCTTAGGTTCAGCTGCTGCCAAAAATGTCCCCAGGCCCTTTTCTGCTGGGCAGCTTTCCAGCTGCTCTTCTCCAAGCCTGTAGCAATGTGTGAGTTTGTTGTGACCCAACTGCAGGCCCTGGCACTTTGCCGTATAACGTCCTGCCACTGTGGTTGAAGTCTAAGGTCGCTGCGTAACTTCACCTAACAAAGCCTGACTATTCCAAATACATTTTTCAACCTAGTCACAGTTAGGGTCTTTCTGCTTATATCCATTACCAAGGCATTCTACATTTATCTTCTTTTTTTTGTTATAGGTATAGGAAAGACCACTGCCACAAATCATAATGGAAAGCCAGCCTTGCAGGATTGTTTTCAGATCATGAAACATGGATTTTGCCTATCATCAAGGCTAAGTCTCACTTTCTGATGATATTGGTAGTAGTGTTGTTTCATTTTAACTCAGCAGTCTCTGCTGAGTCTTGTCATATTTCTTTCCAGAAGCTTATTCAGTCTCCCTGTCCAGTCTCCTTTAACTCTCCTGAGGAAATACACTTAAAAAAAAAAATCAAGCTTAATTTACTTTCTCATTATCCCAAGGACATTTTCATACCATTCATACCAGTTGCATAAAGGGCTTACTAGCCTTTACTTTCCCTAAGTTTGAGCATAGCCTTGGCTTAGCTGCCTCTCCCCCTGGCTCAGCAGGCAGGCAGTGATTCCCCTCAATGCCTGCTGTAGCCAGCTGTCTCCTGCCCTTTGGTGTGCACAGGCTTTACCTCTCCTCCCCAGAGCTTCGGGCCACCGAGCCCTGGGCAGTGCTTCTCTTTCAATTGACCACGCTGCTTGGGGAGTCATGTCAGAGCTTCAAAAAGCTTCCCACAGCTTTATCATAGCGACGCTACTGCTTGGCTTGGCTTTCCCCAACTGGCTGCTTCTCAGCTCCATTTCTCCAGCTGTCCATGCCCTACCGAGGCACAGCTTGCAGCCTTCTTTTCCTCTAGGTCGTCTGCTTTGTGATACTGCTCCCAGCTGTGTTTTTCTTCTTCTAACGGCTGAGGTCACAGGAAAAAGCATTCTTTTCAGATGCGGTTGTATTTTTTAATGCTTCCAACTGAATACACAGTTAGTCTCTCTGAAAATATAGTGTGAAAGTAATTGAAATTGAATTCAAATTTCTTGGAATAATTGTGCAAAAGTTTAGTTACAATGCAGGTCTTCTGCTGTTGCAGAGAGAAAACATGGAACAAAACTCTGACATAAGGAATAAAGTCTGACAGCCGTCAGTGATCCTGGTATGGAATGTAAAAAAGAGGCTTTCTTCTGCCTGTGTATTAAAGATCTACACACTATTAAGACAGTAGGATTTATGTCAAAATATATATTCTTTAAATTTTCCCTTGTTTCTGCTAAATGCTTAAAGGAAATTCTGCATTCATTTTCAGTTTCACTCCTTAACAAATTAAATTAAATCAGTTATGCACTGACCAATAAACAAAGCATTTCTGCTTAAGATCAGCATATTTGTTCTCGAATGTTTGCCATAGGTGGATGAATGTGGCTTTGTAGCATGGAATTTTTAATTTGTCTTTGACCTGGACATAGTTGGACTATGGCCCAGTTCATTTTTAGTATGGCTAGACTAAATTTTTCGTTTATTAAAACAAACAAACACAACCTAAGATGAAATATTTTAGCTATTTCTATTGAGATCTCCTCTCTATAATGTGCCACATTACAGATGTGCAGTAATATTATAAATTCATGTACCACTATATACATTGTGGTGTGTCCATACTATGCACATTACTTTCAATTTCAAATCAAGGATCTGATTTATGATGTCTTCTGAGCTAAATAAAAACACAGCTAAGATGTGCTTTTTAGAACTACATGTCATAGTCCTTACTGTTAATTTTTTTCTTGCCTGGCATGGCCTTGGTCTCTACTAGCCAAGCACCCTTGGAGGAGATTCAAAGTAGACTCAAGGCAGGCAACCTGGACAAAGGCAAGCTGGGCACAGCTTTCAAAGCAATTCAGACACTTTAAAATTAAAGAAAAAAGACATGAAAAAACCTAACTCAACCAAACAAAACCAAGCTTACAAAGAATGTTCTCTTCCCATACTATCAGAAGTTTTCTCTCAGATAGCTATTCACTGTTGATGAGAGTTTATGACAGAAGAGTATCAATGATACTGTCAGGAACAAGTTGTTGCAGAGACAGAATATTGTCAAGAAATAAATTTAAAATTAAACAGATACTAATTTTACCTGTATTTTTCCATTTCAAGGATATTTAATCACAGTCTGCCTGGTAAAAATACTGTAATTAATGGCAGTAAATACCATATAAGAAAGGAGTTTGTGCACAAGTGAGGGGGGAATTGAGGGATGAAAACAAGCCACAGTAATCCTTCTTGCCTTGCAATTGGAAACCTGGCCAAGGAGTTTGTGAACAAGAAGATACTTGTGTTATATTAATTGATATTGTTTTGTTACTTGGTTTTATTTAATTTGACAACAAATCACTTCCTTTAGGAAATGTTTGGGATTTATTTATTGCTACTTTCCAGTTACCTGAAATTATTACTGTAACAGTCTGAGATCAGCACCAGCCTTACATCTCTTCGGCAAGCCCAGAAATTACCAGTCATTTGTTGTGTTAAATTCAGACTATACTGTACTGGGCAGCCTACTTGGATGTAGACTACTCTGAGTAAACAAAGCTCATGCTTTCCATACCTTCACAACCAGTCACTTTTTTCAATCATTTACATTAGTATAAAATTGTAGAAAACTATTGGAAGTTCTTCTATACGTTTTGTTGCGGCTGAATTAACAATCTGAAGTGGAACAAAAGTGCATTTGCTTTGTAGAGAGAAAGCTTATTGTAGATTATAATTAGTGTGTTCTATTTTAGGAATCAAAACCAAACACTCAAAAGCAAAGAAAGCAAAGCTAAATTAAATACCTAGACAAAACACTATTATGTTGATTTCAAAGATGGATAATTACAGTAATATATTTAGAAGGTTCTTGTTCTTTTTTTTTTCCATCCACGTATTTAGGCTCTGCACAAATCACAGTTCTTGTAACACTTTTTTGTTATCGTTTTACCAGCTAGGAAATTTCACAGAGTGGTAAAAAGAACTTGCTTTTGTTACCCTCTTAGTCACAACCTCTGAGTTATCATTGTCAGCTGCTTCCCCCAGTTCTATTTCTACAGAACTGCTGCTTGCTCCACTATTCCCTGTCTTACTTGCACTGTTGCTCTTGAAGAAGAAGGAAGTTTTCATTTGTACATGTGAAACTTCATCCTGTTTTTTGCTTCTTTCTACAGCATGTCAGGGTAGATGAATTTCTAACCTGGCAGCCCTTCCCAATATGTCTTATCATTTTTCACTTAATGCAGTATTTGTAGTCCCAACCATTTAATGAAAACAGTGAATAATATCAGACCAAGCTTAGACCCCACTTGCCACATCTGTGGAGTTGCAGCGCTAACTGCTCTCCGAGTATTGCTCTCCCAACAACTGTGCATTCACTTTACAGTAGACTCTTTTCTAATCTACATTTTGTCTGCTTTTATGAGTGTATTGTCTCAGTGTAAAGCCTGAGATACTTATGTATGACATCTGCTGGTTTTCTCCTGACCATGAGACTTGTTATCCTGTCTTAAAAGTAAATTAGCTTGTTCTGACATGTTGTGCTTTTGACAAGACCACCCTGGATGCTATTTACCTCATGGTCTTTTAGTATTTTTCTTTTCTCCAATGAAAAGTTCCTGGCTTTTTCCAGGAACTGAAGTTAGGATAACTGTTCTACAATTTCCTGGCCTACCAGTCTTTGGAATTTCTTCTGTCTTCCACAATTTCTCAGAAAAAAGTTTTACTAATGGCACCGAAATTACTTCAGCCAGTCCTCTAAGTATGCTAGAATGAATATCCTCGGGTGGCCCATTAGGAAATAATTCAGTTTATCTAAGACTTGAATTTTTTTGTTTTCTTATTTTGCCCTGAGTTGTCACCGTACTTTAACTTTCTATAATGCATTAGAGGAAGAATGTAGGTGAAACAACAGGTTTCTGAAGACCAGATTCTGCCAATTTTAATATGCTTAGTTTTTACCCATGGAACATTGTTCCTTAATACAGTTCCTTTCTTTCAAAATAAGGAAAGAAAACCTCTGAAAGAGATGGAGGGACAAGGACAGTGGCACAGGTGACACATTCAGAGGTACACCAAGCCAAACTATTAATAAACATACTTCAGTAGGAAAATACGAAATAAGATTATAAGGGTAAATGCAAGAGAACACAGATCCTTTGCAATACCTAGTTTAATTAAAAGTGGCATTACTTTGATTCATGCAGAGGTACACCAAGCCAAACACAAAAGGACTCATTTGTACATATAGATATAAACACTTGGAAGAGTGAGGAGGAAAAGTGGTCAAATACAAAAGAACATAAAAGCCAGGTGGAAGGAGAGAACCATATGTGCAAGTCTACACATTATAGATTACTTTATGCTGCCTGGCTAGTTTGTACCTATGAGTATTTGAAGAACTTCCCATAAAGACACAATTTCTTTGAACAGCCTCAGGGAGACAGAAGTTTAGTCTTACCTGAATTTAGGCGTTTTTTAATGCAAATATTTATCCTTAACACAATCCCCTTAAGCTTCCTTTTAGGCAACGGGAGCAAATACTTATGGCACTGGTGATGTGTTTCTGCTTTAGCCATCTGTGTTCAGGTGAGATGAATCATGTTCATCTGTCTGGAGATGGGGAGGCTGAGGCTTCCTGACCCAAGCCACTTTAGTCAGATAGAGAACAAATCTCTTCCTTCTTCTGTAGGAGAGGGGTAAAGGCCATTCTCCTCATGTGCTACACACACATACACACCCCTATAAGTATATGGATATACAAATGTCTTAATTATGTTTAAAGAATTACTTTCCTCAAATAGGCATACATTTACTGCTCTTAGCACTGGGGAGGAAGTCCCCTCCCTTTTCATATATAAGAGCTTCTGCTTCCATCAAGCCTTCTGTCAACACAACTGAGCAGAGTAATCCTCAGCTTCAGGAGTCAGAACTATTTTCTTCCACTGTGACTTTTTCCACAGTGTCAGGTGTTCCTTATTTTATTTTACATGGATCAATGTCATTGATGTTTTACTAGGAATTTCCAGTTTTAAATATAGACTCAGGCTTAGCCAAATCCTTTCCAAAACAGGTATGGTAAGTAATCACATTCATGTTTTGTGGGGAGGATATTTTCTTCATTCTCCACTCCTCTCAATTTCTTCATATTCAACCACAAATTGGCTCAGATTAATCATGTAATACAATATGTTTTGATGAAAGTTTTTGCTGGTAATAGACATGAGATCTAACAAAATATTCCTAGAGTCTGTTCTGTTACAGATCTTTTTTATAGCTCATCTAGCATTGTACAACTTTGAAATAAATGAGCTTTGCGTCTTGCTTCAAATAAGCTTAAAAATATTAACAGATGTATTTGTTGCTCATGTTATTAAATAAAATCTGTAAGTCCTATTAAACCTGTCAAGGGAAGATACCTCAAAATCAAAGAATACCTGCTCTTCAAATTCACTAACTAGCAACAGAATTGCAGAGCTTCGTCCACTTCAGTCTTACTCTAACATGAAACATCTCTTTAAAATTATTCCTGACACCAAAAAAACCCCTGCTTCATATCAGCATGCTTTTAATAACATTAAGTGAAACCTTATCCATGTTCAACTTCAATGCATTAGAATCAAGTGTAATGCCACTTTTAATTAAACTAGGTATTGCAAAGGATCTGTGTTCTCTTGCATTTACCCTTATAATCTTATTTCGTATTTTCCTACTGAAGTATGTTTATTAATAGTGCTATAGAGATTTTGGCAGCAGGGCTTCTTAGATCTTCTAATAACCTTTTGAGCCTAAGATTGCTTCCTTTCATACTCAAGCAAATCCTCTACCTTTAAGGAACGTTTCACTTTATTCAAAGCTTTTCTTTTTTCTTTGACTACCCTTTAATAATTCTTATCCTAAAACGTACTGATGAATTGCTTTGCTCCACACACAATCTAGAAATAGCTGAAACAGGCCACAGTCATACCTAGAGAAAAAGCTTCTTTGTATTGTCAGCGACAGTTTCCATAAATTCTTTAAAGTAAAGAGAATAAAAGGAGATCCAGACAACCTTTTGAACTCTATCTTTTCTCTACTGCTGTATCAATTTAGAAAGCACCTATAGATGAATAAACATTGGAAAATGGTCGCTCCATCTCTGGTAAAATCAATTTTATACTGTAAAACCAACCTCTACTATTTACTTTCAACTTTCTCTGAATTTATGTGATGCATGAGTGCTTAGCAGTTAAACTGTTAAAACTAACCCCTATTCACCATTTCAAGTGGATCATATTATAACCATGTGCCATGTTTTTTTCCTCAAAACCTTTTTCCTATGGATACTTTTGCACACAGACAAGAATTTGTGTCTAAACTTGTCACTATAGCTACCTGCTGTGCCTTGTATTTATATATTTACAGCTAAGTTCATCCTGTGTGTAAATTATATTTTTTTGTTAAGGATTTGCCCTCTTAGTAGACATCTTCTGAATTTGAATTTGCTTCGATGTAATCATACAATAATCCCAATGATTTTTAATCTTACGTAATATACAGCCAATCATTAAATATGTTTTTATCAACTATTGAATGTATTGACTTATCAGTATTGATTTATTTATAACAATGTATTTATTAAGTTATGAAAATATTTTTTTACATCTAGTCACTCCTTTCCCATTATAAAGATTCTACAAAATGCCAATTTACAATCTGCTAAGCATTAAAATCTCAAATAATTAAATGAAAAACTTGGATGAGCAAATTCCTGAGCAACCTGGTCTGATTTAAATGCTGTCCCTGCTTTGAGTACTGGTTTGGACCAGAAGACATTCAAAGGTCCATTTCAACATAAGTTATGCTATGATTCCATGATGTTATAACTTAGACATTTATATGCTAGTATCCAGAAATATCTTCACTAGCCATAGCACAGGAGCATCATCCCTGGATTTTTTACCCTTACATCTCTATTAAGAAATGGCTCATGCAGCTACCCTCTATTTCATAGCAGCATCATAAAACATTGTTACTCTTCTTTCAAAGCCAAGAATGCCCTGACTCCTGGGAGAACAAGAAAAAGAAATAAAACTTATTTCAAAAGGAAACAAAGCACTAGAGTGTTACATGAACTGAGAATCTCTATCTTGTCTCTTTCTGGGTTTTAAAAATATTACTCAGATGTTCCTAGAAAAACTGAGGAAATTTTCCATTCTCACAAAATTATTTCTAGTCTCGTGTGGCAAGATATTATTCTCCTGTGTATTCTAATGGTTTTGCTCATAAGATATAACACTGAGGTCCTGGCTTTAGCTAAAATGAGAGACACAGCTTCCAAACAACTGAGTAATGACTCCCTGAAGGAATCCCTCCAGGATAATTTCAGCATGAACCACTTGTTCATCATGTTGTACAAGTCTCTGAGATCACCAGATATGAAGATCCCTGATTCTGTAGTTGACTTCTTCTTAAGTAAATGAAGACAGTTTGAGGAGTTTTCTAAAATTTTATAACAAGGCATGTTAAAAAAATAAGATTTCAGAAGAAAGCTAATTTTAGGCCATTAAAAAGTTCATTTGTTTTTATGCCGGTAATACAGTTATAACTTTTACAGGAAATTCGATTCTTGTGTCCTTGAACTTTCTTTATCACTTGTTATTTGAAACCCTCATTCTCAGAATAGCTGTATTGCAGGAGAATCTAGAAAGGTACTGATATACACAGAGGATTTTTATCTATTGCTTTTGGGAAGTAAAATAGGGAATGGAACAACATCCTGAAATATGTTTTAAATATGAAAAGGCTTTCAAAGATAAGAATGTAGAGTGCAGAAGTCACAAAAATATTATGTCTGCCACCAGATGCTCAGATGTCTTAATGCTTCTGAAGCTCTTGGCTTCAGGACTTGGAAAAGCCATCCCAGTTTCCAAGTTATTTCTGCTAAATACAGAAACAATATTACCCAGCTTCAAGGCAGACAGTCAAGGATCAGCTCCTGTCTAAGGCACTTGATCTATTGTGTCACTTTCCATAGTAGGGCACTGATTTCAGCTGGGATTTCTAGACACCACCATACAAATGGTAGTAAGATTGCTTTGGAAATATGTTGCACATGTGTAGAAATGTCCCTATCCAGCTCTTTTATCCTACTGCTCCAATATCACCTGAACAAGGTCTGAGCACACAGCGGAGGATAATATAACATAGGAAACGTGTGTGCATAAAATATATCCAACAGGCATAGTGTGCTGGTTTAGGAAGGAAGAATGAAAAGCTTGAATTGCATTGAGGAGATGATTAAGCAACCAGTAGGGTCAATATAAAAGTGAATGGATGCAAAAATAAAATCATAAAAGGTAAGTGAACTTTTACAGCAAAGTAGAATGAGGACTTATCATCATATACCACTGACAAATGCCAAGGCCATTGGTTATGGCAAGTAGCATTCACTTAGAAAAGACATTTTGTTTGGCCTTGATATTCCTAATGTATAAGTAAGAAATATTAGAGGAGATTCTGATGGTGGGAGAACTCTTTAAGAAGGAAAAAAATCCTTGTGTATGGCTGTATTTCTGGATTCTGTCACTTCTTATATGCTTTATATTTCATGTGAAACCATGAACATAAAATTTGATTATTCATACAACAGTCAGGTGGATTTAACAATCTTAAGACGTTTAATGAGCAACTTCCCAGTACAGTAAGCCTGGGCATTAATGTGTCCCTCTTACTTTTAATTTCTGCAGTGAAGGTAACTGAGAACAACTTCTAAAAATCACTGGTAAAATGTCAGCCGGTCAGGACTTGTCCACATGTGAAATTTGTTCTCATGAAATACAGGTGATAATTTACTGGAAACTAGCTACACTGAACTAATCTCTGTATTTGTGCCTGGGCACTCATGCAGCGTGGAACATGCAAGGTATCCCTGCTTTCAAAGAAGAATAAGGTAATTCACCAAAAATCCATCATACTATGCTAGTTTAGACAGTGGAAATGAAATATACACCAAAGCAGACAGAAGGAGTGAGATACAGTCTGGAAATCATAGGCAATTGTTTTAAAAATAGAGGACATATATCTACTAGGAAAGTGTTTTAGCTTGGCCATAACCTGCACTGTTCCCTTTGTTTAACATTTGGAGTGGAATTGGCTTGTTTGTAGCCAGTTCAGATTATGGACAAAAGAATAAATCTTCATCTGCATCAGTGCTTGTAAATTTGCCCTCAGAAGTTATTAAGGGTAATTGCAGGAGGCAGAGAAAAGGAAAAGTAACAAGACAGCAGCTAAAATACTATAAATTAATACCTAATTTTACAGAAAAATTCAAATTTATTCTTAAATGCATCAGGCTTCAGAGTCTATGCTGACTGTTGCAACTGTTGTTTGTTATAATAGTTAAGGATATAAATGCCACTTTACCACTGTTACACAAGATGAATTAATAAACTGTTTAAACATGGGCATCAATGTTTAAAAAAATGCATCCAAGAGTCTAGTCACATAAAATCATCATATTTAGCTCTTCTGATAAATTAGAGGGAAAAAAGAGTATAAAATTCTTTTATAGGAAGAATTTCTGTTTCTTCTCTAGTTATCTTGTTTCAACTATGAGAAAATCAGTTAGAGACATCTGCGGACTACAACTCGTGTATAAATTCATAATGTAAATTTAGGATCAAACTCATGTTTTAACTCAGTTAAAACACTGTGGTTTTGATGTCCTCTTGTCTTTGATACTTGGGAAATGAAATTCAGGAGTCACAGAATGGAGATACTTGTGCTGTTTGAAAGAAAAGTCAGGAACTGCAATAAACAATAAGACACAAGCAATTGGAATAATCGAAATGACAATGCAAAGATGAAAATGCAAATATGAGATCTACTTGCCTCTTTCATACAGTCCTGTGTAGAAGAGATTTATTGTAATAGTATATTGTTGCATGCATATAAGTTTAATATTGGTTAATAGAAAATTGCTCTATTTAGTTACAAGACCATCAGCATTTTTGACACATAAAAACAATTATCACAAATGTATATAAGAGCCTTCATCAGTTGTGTATTTTGAATATGTATTCACTTCTCTAAGCAGATATTAGTACTGTGTACTTCATTGCATATCATAGCTGGATACATGCAGAAATCAAATACACTAGAAACTGAGACATGCAGCTACATCAGGAAGAAACAGAAAGTAATTTCTATTCTGTAAAGATATCTAAAATAATTTTTGACTGAATTTTTTTTTATAATTTGGATGGTAGAGAAATTGAAATTTTTATTTCATTTAAAATAATTCTAGTGTCTTTGAAAGTAGTATTCTAAGTGGAGGCTTTTTTTCTAAAAGCCGAAATAAAAAAGTGTTATTTAACAAAATTAAAAATTACAAAACTATTTTTAATTTCATTGTCCGGTAAATATGTTTATATGGCATTTTCATAGTAAATGACACAAATTTTCATAGATACCTGCATAGTGAGTGTATGTTTGGACACACAAAGGAAAGAAAACCTTTTATATCAATTTATAAATATTGCTCAGAGTGCTATTATTAGTAAAAATACAAGACTTCAGATTGTACAGCTCCACTACTTTATTCCTAAATAATTCTAAATTATGGCTGAAAAGACATTCTGGACATTTGAGACCAAAGAACTTGGAATCATAATGGAGTTTTCAGAAATCAGGGTGGGATTTGTGTGACTCTTACCTGCTCATGTATATTTAGGTGCTACATCGAGCAGGCTGGCTGTGCCTCCAGTACCAGGCATCCCACTGAAACATACGTGAGGTTTTCATGTGATAAGAAACAGTAATTTATTTGGAAACAATTAGTTATTTTATCTCTCTATTTTTCTTTTGCTTATAGCTAGCAAAACCAGAAATTACACAAAGAGAATTAAACACTGCTTTTCTAAAGATGTGGATCAGTGGTACAATTAACTATGGTTGGTTGCTTTGTTTTTATTTCTAATTCTTCAAAATTACCTAATAAATATGTAAGATAATATGGCATTACACCTGCTATGTTAAGTGGTAGAGAAGGGCTTTCCTACTGTAGTCTGCATTAGTCCTGTAGAAACTGGGAAAAATATATTATCTTAGTCTGTATTATTATTCTGTTCCTTCAGAGGAACTGGTCTGTGTTTAAAATATCTTATTTACTTGGAAATTGCTCTAATGCTTATAGTGAAATATGTACTTTTGGAGGGAGACAGTGGAAGTTATTATCTATATGTGTATATGTGAATCTGAGTGTACACAGTGCTTCTAAAATTACAGTAAATAGCATATTTGTGACTAGAATTTGGATGCTGGTACTGGTGTGTGTTCAAACTATCCTAGATAGATTCTCTGTTATGTAATTGTAAAATACTCCCATTTTTTAGCTCTGTGAGGTTTTCAAGCCCATCTACTTTTAGGCTTATTTTCACTCTGAAGCCCTCAGGTCTATATCTCGTCTAAAAATCATTTGACTGTCTCAAGTGGAATCATGAATGTTCTCATTATCTGTATAAATACTGAATGCAATTCAAAGCCTGCAATGCTTCTGGCCTCCTCAATTTAAAACCATAACACAATTAATGAGAAAGTTACTCACTTTCTTTGAAATCATTGATCAGCTGGGTATTCTTTGAGTGTGGTGGGTTATGTAGACATAACAATTTTCATTTCTTTTCATTCAGATGGCAATATTTTGGTGGTAATTATATTCTGTATAGCTTGTTATTGACTTTACTTACTTTTGATATATTAATTTTACTATGGGGTACTTTTATCTGTTCAGAATTTTATTCATTATTTATTTTTATAGAGTAGCATTGTTAGAATTATATTAATTAAATTCTATGGTTCTTATAATAAATTCAAAGTTTTATAATAGGAAGAGGAAACACATAGCAGTAAAGTATACCACTGGACTGGGAGAGTTAAAATTAAACTGAAAGTACATTGTTCCTTAGTGTCTAATCTGCTGAATCTTTAATGTTTTTTTCCAGACAACTTGGTTAAAACTTAATCCATTAAAAAGAGATGTACTTCAGAAACTTACAACTGGGCAGCCTAATAGTGTTAGTATACTTATTAAGTTTATTTCTTGCAGTTGCTCTGTTTAAATCTCCATTTACTTCTAGAAAAGAATCTAAGATAAGAATGCAAAGATCAATAACTGATAGAGTTAAAATTTTCAACAATAATTGATTGGAAAAGAAAATCATAAATAGACCTATGCTGCTGTTAAATACTACCACAACATTAATAAAATCAGTCACAGCTTTCCAGCTCCCAATTTCTTTCTATAATTAAAGCTTTTGAGACACATGCTCACTCTTTCTCTCAGTGGGGACAGATAAAAAACCCAAAGAAGGAGAAAAAGTATCTTGTTTTGATTTCTAAGCTAAATGATTGCTTCATTCAGTGCAGGAATGTGGAGTTTTAGGACCAGCTGAATAAATGTTGCATGGGGAATTACTTTCTCAGGCTCTTCTCCCTTGGAGAGCCTGTTGCATTGAGTTCTCTCACAAGTATTTCTCCCCATTACACTTGGTTCAGTAGCTGCCTGCAGATGGGTGAGAGCTTGTGTGTCAGGACAAGTTATGGCAATAGAAGGGCAGTGTCTGCTAGTCTAGCCTGACTCTGCTAGTACGGTGCTGTGCCTGAGGGGTAAACTCTACCCCTTACCTGCTGCCAGAAATGTAGAGTTTACTCATAGATTTTTTGACCATTATAGCCAGAACAAATTTGTGTCACCCCAAACACAGCCTAGCAGCTGTATCTTACTGAAAGCTTTTGGCCTGTAGGAGCTCTGGAGATTACAACATTTCAGGAAAATCTCGTGTATGCCTCTGTACTAGGGGAATGTAGTACAATAGGTTTGTGGCCTTCTTAGTAGCACTTGAGTCCAAATCCTGTTATATGATGGTAGATATTATTTTTAATGACTGTGTCTGGTTTAGTTTGAGACTTGACTGTGTAAGCTCATTTCAGAAGCCTCAATTAAGTAGTTGATAGTAAAGATAATATTTTCATCTCCTCAGTTGTGACTGTAGGGCATGATGAATGCAATTATGTTTTTCCAATGAAGAATTCATGTCTACATGTTTTGAAGTCAAGGATTCTTGTCAGAAGCCTAACTGGTATATTTTAGTTTATTTAGTACTGCACAACTACAAGTAGTGTCTGTGTGCAAGAAGGGTCACTGTGTCTTTTAAATTAAGACTATGATAAACCTGAAAGCTATATGCTTGATATCAAAAATATGCTTGTTACAAGAAAGAAAGAAAGAAAGAAAGAAAAATAGAATGAAGGGAGAATTTCATTGAGTTGAGAAGACTTCAGTGGTTGCATATATACATGTATATAAAATATAAAATGGAATTCTGCCAATTTGATGACCGTTTTTTGAAAGGACAGATTTTAATTTTTTATTTTGAAATGCTTTTCTCTTTCTAATCACTTTTATTGCCCAAGCTCATTAAGTTCTATTTCCAGCTTAATGCAGAGCTTTAAGTCAGCAGTAAGGGTCCAATACATCCGATTTTCTTCATGGAAAATGAGGAATTTGGGATTTCAAATGTTTTCCTTACTTGAAAAAATAAGAAATATTTATGGATTCTTTTTAAACTTTAGTTTTAATTGTCTAACTCTCCATTCATGACGGCCACTGCTTCCAGCAGAAAATCTGTTTTGATGCTTGCTCTGAAAGGTGGTAGTGGATACCTGATTCCAAAATGAAATGTCATGTTTGATTGCATCACAACATTGTGATTGCTTTATAATCAGAAAATAAACAGGGTGCAGTGATACACAATATCAAGGGAGGGCTAGCAGTAAGTGTTTGTCCCACTTCTCCCTACACTAGATTGGGTTTGTGGTACTGCTGTAGTTGGAATAATTTAAGGACTCACCTGTTCCAATCCTTTTCTCAGTGGCAGACCCAGAGCAGAGAGCAAGCTGTGTGCCCACAGCATGTGCCACGCTGTGATGACTCTTTGCCATGGGAAGTCCAGCAGCCCCCTTGGGTAGGGTGTACACTCAGCAGGGTCTCACCTCTCATGGTCGCCCTCACTGCATGGCAAGGTAACCTGGGCACATCCAGTGTCTAGCCAAAGATGCCTTTGAATTACACACCCATACACATCTTTTACTTAAATGTCTCCTCTACAATTATAGAAGACAATAATGATGATATCTGATAAAAACGTCTGATTTTGATGTGTTTTTATAGCATTAGCCTCTTCTGTGTTCTTAAGAAGGCTTCTTGTCCTTTACAAGACATAATCTGATTCAGGAAAGTACCATGATTTTATACAATACTCTGTTTAGATCCCATTGTATACAGCAAATAAAAAGAACTGTGCTGTCAGTTGAAAGTTACAGTTTATTTTAAAAGCTTACTCTAAAATCTTAGGAAACAAAAAAGACCTTCAAACTTATTTCTCTTCTGCTGCCTTCTATTACTAAGATGAAAGTAAAGGGAATTGACAGAAGAAAAGTGTATTTGACTGAGGCATTTTATGGGATTTGATTATCTGTTTAATCTCGGCACCTTCTTGTATAGCTCAATCTAGAGGACTTGATCTTTCACATTGTAATACAGTTTTGTAGAGAAAAAGTTTAGTAGAGGTGATGGATTCCCAGACATGCACTTCTGAGGAGACATAGTCAGAGAAGAGATGGTATAAACTACTACAGATATTACAAAGAGTATGCTCCATTATATTCTATGAAACTAACATTGAGGGCACACGTTATCTCTCAGCTATGGAGAAGAGTCACCCTCCTTCTGTGAGCAATACTCTGATGGCAGAAATTAATCTCAAGTGAGAATTTGATTTTTTGAGCAACTGAATAAACATGCTTTACCCACAGAAATGTTCTAAAAGGTGGATTAATGTTACTCTTCCCATTTGACTGACTGGTAAACTGAACAGCTGTGGGATTAAAAGCTGTGCTCAAAAATCTTCATTTCACAGACCCTAAAGCTTGACACTCAATTGAAGTTCAATTCTCTGCAGTATGTATTAAGCTCCTTAGAACAAGAGAAACATTGTCCCTGTGAGCAGAAATACTCCTCAGGACAAAATCTAGCATCAGCTCAGAATAAATTTTATACTATTCAGAAGATCAAAATTTTTATGATTACCATTTGTCTTTGATCTTGAATTGTGCCAGTTACAGATAGTTGTGCCTGATACACGAGCGAGGCAGTCACACTCCTGTGGAGAACTCAACAAATTGCTCCAAGTAGCTATTTCCCATGATGTAAGTATGGGTGAGGAACTAGACTGGTGCAACATTCTGAGACAATAGCACACTGATAAAACACACACTGATAAAACATCTTGGGGGTATGGGCAGAAAAGGACTGAACATGCTAAGAGATGCTGTAGTTTAGATGTGGTGTTGAACAAATGTGCATGGACAAATTCTGGGTCTGATCACTTGGCAGAAGAAGGTGCTGAGAAAGGCATACAGGCTATTTAATGAGACTGAATAGTCAGCTTCTCTCTCTGTGTCTCTGTCCTTACTTATTTATGGACACGCTCCAGATGATGCGTTCTCAAGCTTTGCTATAGCAGACTAAGCACCAGTTGGGGAGAAAAATTATTTGAGCTAAGGGATACTTCTGACACAGGAGCAATGGGTATAAAAATATTGGATCATCTACCAGAAAAATAAGAAACAAGTCCCTAAGTAGTACAACAGTGATGTGCCGAGACAACTTGGTTCCTCCCACAGGAGGAAAAGGAAAAACCTAACTGTTTGTTTAACTAAACTTGACAAGTTTATGAAGGGCCTACATGATGCAAGAGCTAGGCACTGCGTTTAGCTCTATCAAAAGTCACTTCCAGTCCTATGTTCATGTTATACACTTGAGTTATGATACTGTCACCAGCCATCAAGAAAGCCAATAAAAATTTAGCTCTGGTTTCTGAGTTAGTTCTTAATTCTTTATTAGGCAACACCAAGAGAGAAGGATGATCTGTCAAATTAAATTATAGGGAGGGTTTATAGTAGCCAGTATGAATTGCATTCTTAAGAGTACTCTGACTTTGGTTCTTGAGGCTTCTTATAATTTTTAAGCTTGATGTCATGTGCTGTTTTCATATGCTGCAAGAACACCTTTTCTTTGCTCTGAAATTATCTGATATGTGAGCTATAACACAAGAGATAAAAGGACCACCTATCTGAGGGGTCTTTCTTTGACACCAGAACTCCTTTTACAATATATTAGGAAAATATGGATACTAAAATCAGGTCTGGCATGAAAGAATCCTAAAGATTTCTTTTGCTTGGCATACATTTGAAATTAGGTCCTCTGTGCTTTACTGTTTATTTTAAAGACAGGAAGAACTTTGATTTAATCAAATATGTCACATATTTTCATAAGTCTTCTGTCAAAAGAAGTCTAAGTTACAGTGAAACATAAATAAAATGATAAAAGATTCAGGATATTGAATTTTTCTAGAGAAATATCAACCCTAGAAGAGACCTGGTTTCAAAGTGCTGGAAGAGAGTAAGATGCCAGAACTAGCTCTACAGAGATGAATTTTCAAACCTTTGACTCACAAATTACTATTAAATTAGACTGCCAATCCCTGCAGCAACTGCAAATTACATTAGCAGTATTAAAGATGGCAAAATTATACCTTAAAAAAAAAACTATACACACAGCCTTGGGTTATTGCCATGTTTACCTTGAACTGACCTATAAATCTACGCCAAAAGATCAAACTGATTTCTATCTATATTCAGGGGACTGATATAACTGAGAAAATTAGTGCCATGTAATTTTACAATCAAGGAGGTTCATAAGCAAAAGTGAGGATAAATGACCAAAGGCTGAACAGTTTGTGAGAGTTTAAAGACATTGCTTTACAAAGTTGAATAAACTAGACCACTGCCTTAGAGGACATCACCAGTCAAGACAGGAGCTGATCAGATTGCACTTGCTTCTAGAACTACTCAGATTCAGCAATTACCCTAGATTATTTCTAAGGCATATAGAAGAAACTCAGCTATGTTTGCTGCTGTGAAAAGGAGAAAGCCCTCGCTAATTAGCTGCATTTTTAGATTTCATATTAAGAAAACACTTCTAAAATCCTCCAAAATATAATTTCCTACTTAAAACCCATGTTGTCTTTTTGTACAGATTGTGGAGTGAATTCATATTATCGATTGGTGTAGCCAGTTTGGAGAGGAGAAAATTATATTACCACTTGGACCATTAAAAACTTTTCTAAAAAGTGGCCCATTGCTCCAAAGTTAATGATTTGCAGCAGTTTAATGATATTCAGGAGAATTAAATGAATTATCTTCAGAGGTTATGCTTTAAGTATATATCTGATGAAGAATTCAAGGACATCATTCTTTATTTCACATTACTGTATTGGCTACACAAAAGGAAGTTCCTACTTAAATCAGATGTAGCTTTTTTGATAACTTCAGTCATAACAACATTTTGCCTGCGTTCTCTAACCTGATAGGTTTATAGACAATAAAATAAGAGGAAATAACACAGCATCCTTCTTATTCTAGTGCCTACTGTCTTTACAGGGTAAGTCTCATCTTTATATAAAATTATTGCAGGACTGACACATTTAGATATATACTAGAGAGATGTTTAAATTTTCACCAGCATAAGACAGTCAGACAGACATTGGAGCTGAGATTTGCATTAGTGCTGAACACAGTGATAATCATATAGAGATGGTTTTGTTATTGCTGAGCAGTAACAAAAGAGCCAAGGCCTTTTCTGCTTTTCATACTGCCACAGTGGTGAGGGGGCTAGGGGTACATAGGAGGTTGGGAGGAGACACAGCCAAGACAGGTGACCCAAACTGGCCATAGGAATATTCCATACACTACAGCATCGTGTTCAGTATATAAAGTGTGAGGAGGAAGAAGAAGAAAGGGGGGACATTTGAACTGATGGTGTTTGTCTTCCCAAGTAACCACTGCATGTAATGGGGTCCTGCTCTCCTGGAGATGGCTGAACACCTGCCTGCCCTTGGGAAGCAGTGATTTAATTCCTTGCTTTGGTTTGTTTGTGTGTGTGGTTTTTGCTTCTCCTATTAAACTGACTTCATCTCGACCCATGAGTTCTCTACCTTTTACCCTTCCTATTCTCTCCCCGATCCCACTGCTAGGCAGTGCCAGAGTGGCTGTGTGGGGCTTGGCTGCTGGCTGGAGTTAAACCACAACACGGGTATGGGGTCACCTCTGTCAAAAATGAATCATTTTGAAAAGTCTAACTAGTCATCTAAAGTAACCTGAACATCTTTTTGACAAAAGAAATTGATCTTTTTGCCATGAAGGACCAGCAACTGTTTTTGCTGTACAGAGTTATACAAACCTTAAAGAGCATTCACAGTCGTAGGTCACCAGTAATAGTTGGGATTCCTGGGTTCACAGAATCACGGAATCATTTAGTTTGGAAAAGACCTCTGAGACCATTGAGTCCAACCTTTGATCACCACCATGTCCGATAGACTATGGCACTAAGTGCCATGTCCAGTCATTTCTTGAACCTCTCCAGGGACAGTGACCCCACCATCTCCATGGGTAGTCCATTTCAATGATTAACAACCCTTTCGGTGTAGAAATTCCTCCTGATGGCCAGACTGAATCTCCCTTGGCACAGCCTGACCTATGATAAACTAGCACTGGGGGAACTAGAAGCCCAGACACGCATCTCCAGCTATTTAATCACAAGTACGTTCCTACATCCTGTGTTCCTGACTATGGAAGTGAAGAATATGGAAGTGAAGGCTAACTGAATGCTCTGTCACAGCTAGAGCTAGCAAAAAGCTGCATTTTTCGACAGCAAGAACTTAGGGAATTTTTTTATCATTCAGGTCTGACAAAGCTGATTTGCTTCAGAGTGGCTAGGGGGATGTTAGAGGAAATAGATTATGTAGGTACATCTTTTAGCTGCTTTGATTTTGGTGTTTCCTATGAGTCTCAGTCATCCCACTGTTTTCGGTGTGACACTACTCACTAAAGAACTGATTCTGCCTTGGTTTCTGTCTCTTGTGGATGACAGTTGTCACCACATCACACAACAGCTTGCAAAGGTATAGCACCTCTTTCTGTGCCCCTACAGGGCAGACAGAGAGTAATCTCACTTTTTCAGCCCTTTCTCAATTGTAGGATCTACAATAAAGAAAAATGGTGTTCAAGGATCAGACCTTAAAAGCACTGGCAGAGGGCTAACGCTGACTAATCATTACTTTCACTTACAGAAAAAAATTTTACTGCCTGTCTGATTGCCAAGTGATTTTGAAACCTTACAAACATTTTTATTTTAACTTCTGGTGGGAGAGTTGGATTTATGTTAGACCCAAAAGTGCTCTGGTGATAGTTTTATGGAATGATACAGACCATTTACTTTTGTAAGTTAAAAGCTGAGCTTCTGTGCTCTGTCTCTTTGTACTCCTAAAGGTGGTAATTTTTTGTGTTAATGTGATGGCTGATTGGATAGCTACAACTTATCGCAGGTCTTGCAAATTTAGAAGTGTCTGTAAGAGAGCTAAAAACTGTACTACAGAATAATCCCACATGCAAACTACTGATAATTAAACCCCTCTGACAATTACATCATACATTATCAGGATTAGCCAGATCCATTACTCATCACTGGTGCCTTGAACAAAACAAAGCTGGTTCGCTAGGGACTGTCAGCTGAGCAGATGCTCCTATGGAAGAGAGCAGCCAAGCACTGTTTATGTAACACGAGCAGCAGCATGCTGCAGAAAGATATTGCTTCAGCTTGCAGTGTTCCTCGAGCTTAGAAACTAGAAAAGGCAAAAATCTGAAAGCACCATATTGACTATACCATATTTGAATACCAATTTATTTGCATATTCTGCTTCTCTGCTCTAACTACACTTTGATGAAACCCTTTTATATGTATATAAAGCACACATCTTTGCATTTCTCCTGTTCATAAAAATTAAAGACAGTAATCCACAGAACAAAGAGGAAAAAGATAAGGGGTTTAGTTATTATAAAGGAATACTATTTAATTGCAGGAGTTTATATTAAAGACTGGAGTTAAAAATAGAATGTATAGAAACATTTTTTTCAAGGACTTTAGTGTCAGAGTGCTTTTTTGGTGGTGGTTTTTGAGCTTGTGGTGTTTTGCTGTTGGCTTTTGGTTAGGTTTTTTTTGTGGTTTGCTTGTTTGACTTTTTTGGTTGGGTTGTGGGGGGTTATTTGGGGATTTTTTTGTTTGTTTTTGTTGAACTGACAGAAAAGAATTCCAAAATGGAGTTTTCTGAGGATACAAGATTCTTTCCTCACCCTGCTCCTGCCACCAGTTTCCTGCCCATGTAAAGAAGTGGAAGGCAAAAGTCCATGTGTAATAAAAATATCCTGTTTTTATAGTGTTTAACTGGTGGAAACTGCCCTAAGAGGTTTTCATTTTCTGAAACAAGATATTTTATCTGAATGCTTGGTGAGGACTACGATAAAGCATGTAAGTCTAGGGGATCTGTTCCAAATAAAGAATGTTCTTCAGAGGCTAACAATATTTAAGCATCCACGTTTTAGAGATGATGTCTTACTCTGTCCCAGAATAAGGAGATTTCAATTCTCTTCACAGAGTAATTCAGGGCTTCACATGAAGTGTGTGTGTGGTGAGGGTGCCCTTTTGTGTTTTCATTGTTGTTGTTCTCCTTTAAGGCAGTTTTCAGATAACCATAGTTCTCTGGGCCTCAAAGAAATTTCAGAGATGTGTCCAACTGCTAACTGGTAGATATGGAAAAGCCGGTGGGAAGTTGTGGTATATACTAAGTTGTGTCAGTCAGGTGCAAGCTAAGGATATTGGGATTTATCTGGATAAGCATTGGACACTGGGAGATTCAGGATACATTGCTTCTTAAAATCTGAAAGATATTTCAATTGGAACCTTTTCAATAAAGGTGTGTCCAGGCCTATAACATGTAAATCTTTTAATTTTGGTTCACCTGTTCCTTTTAAAACTTTAATTCTTTGTTTGCTATGGTGTGATGCTGGTGATCATTGTCACAGATGTGTGCCCAAAGAGTGACACTAAAAATGTCTGAGTAGTCTGGGACATGGGCTTCAGTTAGTGATCTGTGCCAATTTAAAACCTCTACGTCCTGTGCCAGAAAAAGACTGGGAAACTCTCAGGAGCTGCAGTTCTCAGCCTGGAGTCTTTAATGGCGAGCCATCTTAATCTGTAGGTTAAACTGACAGACTGTGAACTGTGTTGGGTGGAGTGCAGCTTCATGCTTTATTTCATCTGCACTTCTGTGAAGGTGTAGTCACTGGTAGAAACTACACAGGGTAAAGAACTGGGCACAGTTTTGCCATTAACCATTGTGCTTTGACAAGTGGCTGCATTTACAAAACCTCAAATCTATTATTGAAACATACTTTCCAGTCATCTGCTGTGTGACAGTTATTATGGGGCTTTCTCCCTGTTTACAGATGAAGTCACCATGTTATTAATGAGGAAGTAAGGGTAAGGGAGGCAGATGGAAGATGATCAAATACTCCACTAAGTATGGTAATATTTTGTATTGATGATTGGAGAGTCTTTACTAACTTTATGACAAGATGTAGTATTATACAATAATGTGCTTAGGCTGTTTTGCTTTAAATAATCTATTAAAAATAATACAAAAGAATAATACGAAAGAAAGAAATTTGCTTTGTCACTCCATAATGAGTCATGTTATGTGTTTGGTCTTTTTTTGTGGATATTTTGATTATACTAATTTGAGCTGTGAAATATTTACAGATACCCAGGATTATAATCATGTATGATCTGATCCAGGATGAGTGCTCATAGCCAGAAGTTTATAATTCATCTTTTGTTATTCAGCCTTTTTTGTGCTTCTCTACAGTCACCTGATATTAATCCTTTTCTGGTATAAGCTGTTCTCTATTTCCATTTTGGGATCTGGATATATGCCTGGAAATCAGTTACACTAATGTTGCACAAGATACTGGCCCTGTTATCTCACACTCTTCATTGTTTTCATAGTGAGAAAATGCAAATATAGAGACTGTAGAAGGATCATCCATTGTGTTTCAGGTATAATTTCAGATGAACTACTGATGACCACAGACCTGACTCACAAAGGAGAACAGCACACAAGCTGAGTTTAGAAGTTGAACACATTGAGAAGATAAAATAAAAGCAGACTAGGCTGGTTTATGCAAGATGTGCCATCCAAGTTCTGTATTTACATTTTCAATAGTCACTGGCATGAGGAAAGCCTCTGCAGAAAGTGATTCTGCCATTCTAGGGTGGGTATCCCAAACAACAAGAACAAGACACTTTCTTATGTGTGGCGCTCTCACTTCACTGACCAGAGATAAGTCTGGATGATGAACTTAAACCAGGCAAATAACTTTCAAACCCCTGTTAGGTGAGGTGAATCCCATCTGTAAATTGTTGTGTGGTTGCAGAAAGGTAACACAAAATAAATCAGGAACACTTCTGAATGATAGGCTACCCTGTTGACTTCAAGAATTTGGTGCTTGAAAGCCATTTTTTTTGTTTTGAATCCCATTCTACACATAAGGATACTGAGGCATGAAGTAATTTTGGCACTCAGGAATATTCTTAAAGAGACTGCTCTTAAATTTTAAGACCACTCATTTGCAGAATTAAGAATGAATATTCAGCGAGTGCACAAAGCCAGTAAAAGCAGCAGTGTTGCTGCTGGAAGCTGGCTGCCCTGAGTTCCCTGGCTCGCTCTGGGAAGTGGCACATGACACCTCCTGTGTGCCAAGGGCAGCCTGCAAGCTGAGGGATGTTTAGAGAAGTAACAGACTCTTCCTTTGCTTCCTCAGCTTGTTCCATTGCTTCCTCTGTGATTTCTAGCTTGATGGAAAGCAGGTTTTTTAAAAGGTAAATATAGTTCACATAGAAGTTAAATTTCCTGGGGCATCTTTCCATTCAAGCATGACTGCTGTGCTCGTATTCACATGCAGCATGAGTTTATAGTCTCATTACTTGGCACAAGCTATGAATAAAGTAAGCTTAACCTGTAAGTGTGGAAAGAAATGCCTTTTGAACCCTTGCTCTTGCTATGGTGGCATCCCCTAAGGAAAAATCAGATGCTATGTTTCTGGGAAGAACAAAGACAGAAAGAATTCCCCTGGATGTTGGAGATGCTCCCATGCCAATATGTGGCAGTAAATGGCACCAGCCAACTGCAAAAAGGGGTCTTGGCACCAGCAGAACTCTCCCCGAGAGAGTCTCCCTGTGCTCTGCACCTCACCTCATGTATGGCTGTGCTTACAAGACAGTCAAGCCCAATTAAAAACATGACTGGAGGGTGTTGTCAAAAAGAGCAGTTTAGTGACTGCAGTTTAACTGGTTGCTAATTATGGGGTAGGATTTCTTTTTTTTTTTCTAAATGGATAATTTGTTTCACAGAATGCAGTCTGTGAGCACACGTGAGTCCTTCTGTGTGTGCAAAGAGAAAATACTTCTCTAAAAAGACTTACTTTTTTCATTAGCTATTTCCTTTCCCTCCTGGCTTCTTTTAGTTTTCAAACTGTTAGTTATACTTATTCAACATCTCTATCACAACTCAAACTTGCACCAATATTGCTCATAAAATTTTTAATTTCTTGCACCAAGGCTGCTTTAGTCTTCTGGTGCTCATCTGTGGAGGTCACTGAGGGCCTCACAGTCATTTAGCTGCATGTTAATCTTGAATCCTTCAGCAGATTCTGGACTGCTATGGATAATTTTCTTTTTATTGTTGTTCTTTAATTAAACAGAAAATGATAAATTGTTTATGTCTATTGTGCAATCTCCACATACTCTCTTCTTGGTTCATTACCATTATTATATGACATATGAAAAGAATGGAATGGGGTAGATTAATGAAGCCTCATGCTGATCACAGTTTTGCTGAGGAACCCTAGATATCTGCAATCTGACAGCTATTTAGAGAGTGCTGTCTGGCCTCATCAGATGTCTCTGGGCTGTGACCAAAACCCAGTGGCTTATTTCTTTAAACAACACACTTTTCAAAATTATGCATTAAAGATATTGACCATTGCTGTGCAAACCATAATAAATTAAGAAGTCTACTTATTTCCTCTAACGTGAAAAAGATAATAAAATGCAGGATGAGATCTTTCGACAAAAAGATCTCAAAAAAACTGCCTACTACAAAGCACAATAAGCACTAGTCAGAACTGTAGCCATCACACAGAATTCTACTTTCTCTGATGTAGGGAGACTGTGGGGAGCATCAGTGATTGCTGGACATTTGGGCCTCTTTAAATGTGCTCTCCACAGTCAGAAAACTAAATTGCGTCCACTTATCCATTTTTTATTCGGCTTTTGACTTTTTGCCTTTCACTTCTATCAAGCATACTCTCAGCCTTTTTTCTATCTGTGGATGAACTGTTGCTTAGTTGCTCTCCTCACATGTGCTGTTCTACTGAATACTGAGGATGTAACTTTCCATCACTAAGGTACTTATGTCAATGTAAAGGGAATATAAAATGTTACTTTATGACCAAAACTTGGTCATACTTGTTTCATCCTTGTGCAAATGACAAAAGAGGGAAAAGAAGCTAAACCCTTGCAAAATTCAGATTTTTAATGGGAATAGGATTTGTGAGCAGTGATAACATGTTTTACTAGCATGGGCAGTGACCTGCTTTTCTTTCCTCCTTTCTCTGTTTTGTAAAAGTATTTCCATCACTAATGTGCCCCTGTTTCAGGGCCTGCCAGTGGCAAATCCAAATGGTCCATTAACTGTGAAGTCAGTTGACAGTTCTCTCCTGCCTCTAGTTTGGCACACTTCTGAGTGACTCGCTTCATTGACTGCACAGTGATTCTGCACTGCAGAAATAAACCTTGGGTCACATACCATGAGGTTGATTCAAACTAGATAGTATTTTCTGTCAGATAAGTTGGCATATTTTTTCCATAGGAGCAAACTGGTAATGTACACTACAAGATCATTTGCTTTAATAGCAAACATCCAGATTCAGGTTCAAACTGCAATGGGCAGAATAAAGGTCAGGATTATGCTGAAACGTGTATGCATTCAAATATATCTTTTTGAGTTTAAGAGGCCATGATTGTTGGATAGACATGTGATTTTGTTGTGCAACTGGAAGATTTAATACGGTGTATTTGATTACATTTAGTGGTTGCTTAGTGTTTATGGAAATGACGAGAATAAAATTTTTGTTCCTTCCCTTACCATCTCACATCTTCTCTTCACACATCCATGGTACAGAGCAATAGTGTTTCTTACATTTATAGTAGCTCACTTGAGAGAATTGGCCCATTCTCTAGAGCTGGTAGAAAAATAAAAGTAATGTTTGCTATCAGTGGACTCCACAGTGATTTTGTTCCCTTCGATTGTTCCTTCAACTTACTGGTTTCGCACTGTTTTTAAACTTCTTGTATTTCAACATATTCTTAAAGTGTATCTGTATAGATAGAATGGGTCTTTCTTCTCTTTTTTGCAAAAAATGATTTGTGAGTTTATTGCATACTTTCTTCAATGCAGCATAGAAGAGACGGATATTTTTCCTGATGAAAAATGATTCCTATATACACTTTTTCCTGCAATTCATTATTTCATGGTCAGTTTGGCTTGTTTTTCACTCTAAGCCACTGTACTCTTGATTGCTTCAAGCTTGCAAATTACTCTGTTCTCAAAATCCACTCTAAGTGAACAAAAAGATAAAGACAAAGATAAAGAAGTCAGTTATAGCACAAAAGCTGGGCAGAAAGATTTGCTCCCTGGTATGGTTAACAGAGATACTTTTTCAATAATCAGATCAGGGTTTGATATTGCCTGGACTGTCTGTAAATCAGTTTGCATTGACTCGTTTTCTGAAAATATTTTAACTTTAACATAAAATACTGAACTTTAAGTGCTGTGGTCTTTCCCCAACATGTGTGGGAAAGCATACAGAAATCTTTGAAAAGCAGAATGATTTTTGTATTTATAGCTGCCATCATAAGTACAGAGGAGAAAGGTATTATGGGAAAAAGATCCACATTAAAACAAACAGACAAGAATACTTTTCCCCTATCAGTTATTTTTACTTCATTCCAAATGGTTCTGTAAACATAAAGAAATAAGCAATCTCTTCCACTTTTAATTAGAAATTTTAAATATTATTGTTATGGTTATGTATTTTATATACAACAGCAACCGTGGCAGCCTATTTAGACCGTTGTGGTTTTTCTCCTCATGTTCATCTCTCATTAGGAAAATATGCTCTAATTTAGTTGGAAAAAATCTCTTTTCCCACTGATGATAGTAAGATTTTGGAAAATGTCAAGTAGTTAAGAAGAGAAAACTTACCCACTGCTCAAAAGAATGTTTCAGTCCTAGCACATAGACTTTCCTGTTACTCCTGCTCTGACCTCCCACAGGATATTCCTGTCTCAAAGACTTACTTTAAAATAAATAAATAAGCACTATTGTTAATGTTCATTTGAGACAGAATCCATGGAATACAAAAATGCATATTTATTTAACGAGACTCAGTAGTGCACTTCAGGTTATTTTGTTCCTGCATAAAAATTTTGTCATTAGCAGGGACATTCAGATCACAAAGGTGTCACTGCGCAGTGTTATGCACAACTGATTACCTATAAAAGCTGTTGAAAGTTAATACAGTTCATCTAACTTTAAGCGTTGCTCAATGATGTACAGACAGAATCATTATAGTTAAAAAAGAGAATTCACCTCTTAATAAAGTAAGTAATTTTGATGTGTTCTTTTGTACTTAAGTTTTTGTCTACTTTAGAAAGACTGTTATAACCCAAGATATTAACAGGTAACTGAGACACAGAGAATGTCTCACCCAAAGGGGCTTCTCTAAAAGGGTTCCCTTAGGCAGTTTTCCATTTTCATTTCAAGTAGATTGCTATAGAGTTATTCCATAACTTAAATAACAGATGATGGAGAGAGAGTTCCAGATGTCTATTCTTAATTCAGGATGTGTTTAACCCAGGCTGAATATCTGCAGCATAGTTTAGAGGAAGATAAGGAAGATACGGCTATTTCTTTGGATTCAGTAATTGAAGGCTTAGGAATAGGTATACACTAAAAAAAAAAAATTCTGTCTCCTATTTATTGCTATTTAATATTAATATGAATTCCCCTTTTGATGTGCCTAAAAGGTAAAGTTATAAAGCACAGTCCCTGCTGAAGACAGAATTATACCCGGAAAACAGTGGTCCTGTAAATTATAAGGATGGCTTCATCTTCTTTGTGAAAATAAATTTGCACCTTTTTTGTTTCCCATGATCCCCTATTTTATTTAAACATATGTATCTTGCTTCTGGAGTCAGAATTTTCCTTGTGGGAATATATTGAAAATGCTAAATTGAATGGTGATTTCTTTTTGGCATTACACTTAAACGAACATTTTTCTCCAGAGTTTTGAAAAATTCTGTTGTTTCTTTTTCTTCCCCCAAAATTTGGTTATTTTGCTCTGCTATTATTCTATACATAATCATTTTTCCCTCTCTAAAACTGACCCATCACCTTAGAAGAAAACAATCTATATCCTAAACATATAAAGCAAATGACCAGTTTGTCTGTTATTCTCATGATAAAACAACTTTATCACATGTGGTTTTGCTAATACAGAAAAATGGCAGAATATGAGATAATCATGCAATATATGTTGTGTGAAAATGATCCATATTCTAAATTTTCTGAACAACAATATAATTAATTCAGTTATAATTAGATACATTCAAGAAAATAGTACTATCAATGAAGTAGATAGCTTCATCTGCATCTTCATAAATTTTCAGAAAATTACATTAGAGGGGTGTATTCATAGCTGACGGCACAGATCTGGTTCTGATACCTCGTTTATCTACACATGTAATTTATTTTGCATAGGTGTTCTGCTAGATTATGGTAATATATGCAAAATTAGTTCTAAATAATTAGGTACAAAGATGTAGTGCTCACATGTGATGACCAGATTCTGATTCTGATTCTGATCTCCCTTATGCTTGCTGGCATATTAATCTTAATGAAGATAACCAGGTATAACTGAGGATAGAATTTGTGATTTTGTCTTCCACTTTTCTTTTAAATTTTTTTTTACACTTACCTTTCAAACACTGACTAAACTCTCTGTTAAAATATAGCTCAGCTTATTATTGCAAGGCTATATGCAGTGTACTGCCGATGAAGTATGGAGGGAGATGCGAAGGAATAAATGACCATTTTTTTCAACATGACCTGGCGCCTGCAGATCATGTTTTTCTCAAACCTGGTTTAAAGCTGTTCTATACCCAGAGATTATTGTTCAGGTCCACTGTGATCACCTCTAATGACATCTCCTGTAATCATAGAATCCATGAATTAATCTTTTTTCTGTCTGAAGACTGTCTCTAAAACTAGCCAAGCATGTCTACCTCCAAATTTTGCTTATTAATCTCATTTTGAGGTAGTTTTATAGATTCAGGAGACTTCCTTTAAACTTCTCTCCATGGACAACAGAAATTTAATAAGGTATATAGAATGTGATCAAGTCGTGCTTTATACATCACTTCTTTAAGTCAGACCAATCATCTTCTTATTTTGCAGTGAAACATTTCCATTTTTTTATTTCCATTTAATTTTAAAGCCCTTGAAATTTTCCTGAGAGATCTTTGAAATCTATAACATCCCTGAAATGTGCTCAGATGAAAAGTTAGCATTCCAATGCTAACTGCTGCCAAATGCAGATGCAATCTGACCTCCCTCTGCTGCTTCACCTTCTGTAATTATACACCCAAGGATTACCTTTTTGACCCTTCAATTGCAATTGCCTCTACCATCGGCAATTCCTTTTTAAAGGCCGCATCTAAGTTTAAATGCAAGAGAACACCAGGAGATACCCCAGATCCTGCTTGCTCCTTGTATAACGAGATCATGTGCTTAGATTTCACCTACATGGAGACAGGGATGTGGGAAATGGCTGGTGACTTTCTAGATAGAGTGCTAATGGAAAGCTAAGATGAGGCAAGGGTCAGCACCTGTATCTCAGAAACACTCCTGGACTTTAGATTCCAGAGATAATCAAAGAAGTTTCTTGCTAATATTGCCTCTTACATTGTTTGGTTCTGAGTATATTTCCTATACAACAAAGTCTGGAATTTGTCCTCTGCGCTATTAACTTTTATGCTCTCTTTCCTTTTATCAACAGAGATTTTCTGGTTTAGTTCAGATAACTTCTAAAACTTCTCTGAAATGCAAATATATAAATAAAATCTCATATTTAGTAGGAATTAGGTAACACATCTCCACATGTTTTATTTTGTTTTTCCTTGCCAATTTTTAATTTCTTTAAAGTAATTAGAATATCCTGCATTGCTAAGTGAGATGTCGGCAGAAGCATCAATACATATTCATTTATTAACATAAATATTAATCTTTTAGACAAAACCAGAAAGTTAGTTAAACAAGATTTGTTTGTATAAATGTTTGTGAATTGTCATTAACTGCCTTCCATCTCTTCAATTTTTTTATTACTCTGGTAGTTTGTTATTAATCAGATTATTTTGGCCACTTGTTTCTGTCTCACCGCCTGATAGTAACAGGTTATACCACCTAAATAGTGGCACTTCTTTTCCCCCCATGTTTTTCAGAGCTTTCATGGTGTCCAAAGATGTACTAAAAATGAGCACTGATGGTCCAGAGAGCTCCTTTACACAATATTTCTTTAGAAGTTCTTTTGCACAGGTTTTACAGACCTGCTTATCCTACATGTTTCTTTAAACTAGTGTTCCACATTTGGTTATTAATGACTGAAATAAAAATCACTCTCAAGCTTTTCCCTAGGGCACAGGAGATGTATTTACTGACCACTTCTGCCCTTCCTAAGATCTTATCATTATTAATAAGAATTCTATCAGGTCTAATAATGAATTAATGCCACTATTGGAATTATTTTTGTTTCTAAAATGTCCTCTCCATACTATTGTTCTTATCTCTGTTGACTATAGACTTTTCCAGGAATTATTTTGTTTCCTTTACTCATTTTCTACAAACCAAATTTTCTGACTTGTATTTGCTACTAGTATTTTTCTGTTTTCCATTTTGTTTAATTTTAAAGCTATTGTTAATCCTCTTTAAATTAGATTGTGCAAATATTTTTAAGTTGTCCTTTGTCTGCTGAATGTTTAATAAAGATCTGATCATCATTCATGCATTTCTGATTATCTTCTATCCTCTCTGATGAAGTTGCACATATATGTTTTAAGACCGTTTTATTTATTTTATCTAGAGTAGCAAATTTAAGTATTACTGATAAGGACTGGTGTCTTCGTGTGATTATAGCAGGAACAGTACTGAAGATACTAGTGCTCATTAATTTTGTGATCAGCTGTTATCTAGGTTAAGGCAGCTGAAATAGTGTTATTCTGTGGCTTGTTTAGGAAGTCATCAATAGAGTCTGTGGTGTGTTTAGAAACAACAGTTAAATATAGGTCCAGCTTGCATCATCCTAATGTGCCCTGTGCTCCTGGGATCTTATTCAGGACTGCTACAGCCCTCAAAGGGCCCTGTGGCTGCAAGGAGTTTGCATAGGATTGAGAGAATCTCCTGAGAGGAAAACAGGTGTTGGGGGAATATTGGGAATGTGAATTAACACATATGCTTGTTCTGATTTTATTCTGTAGTTATTCAGTAATCCACAAGGGAAATGGACCATTTATTGGATCCTTAGGACAGTGCAGCTCTCTTAGATTGTGTCTTAGAGGTCATGGAGACAACAATCAGTATCTTTGTTTCATGTCATCACTAGTGCCTGAGCTCTCATGTGAGAACTCATGGTAAAAAACTGACTAAATTTAGCCTTGAGCCTACCCATGCTTCTTGAAAGAACACATCTTAAGTATTTGGCAGCTCTCTTGAAAATGCAAATGCATTACACAGTGAACACAGAAGAGGTGCTCTTCTCAATGTGCTCCATCCCTGGGGAGTGGTGCAGTAATTCTGTGTGGTCAAAGAAAAATGAAGTCCCATTTCCATTTCCCTTCCCGCTGATATTTCTGTGTTTGTGTATGTACAGGATGTGTATCTTGGTGGGTATGGATGCACACATCACTTGTCAAAATGGGATGGTTTTTTTTGAAATCTTCTGAAATTTTTAAGAAGTCTTTATTTTTTAAGTCATATTTTGTGGAGGTGCCCCCCCCCC
>VYXC01000709.1:0-83998 GCA_013397175.1 Platysteira castanea
ACAGGGAGGAATCAGAGCTTGGCTAAGCTTACGCTCCGTAGGTGCTGCGCTAGGTAAACGGCAATAAAAGCTAGCATTAAGTCACAGATGGTGTGTTGATTTTTTTGTATTCTTTTCGTTTGAGCTCCTAATTTTGCTTCAGACTGTTCACTAAAAATACGTTTGATTAAGAAAACCTGACACCTAATACATAATTTACTGTGGGCTTTCAGATACCTGTCATTATTTTATTATGGAACAAATACTAATATAGCTGCTTTAATATCGTCCTTTTGGCTCGAAACTGAATTCTAATAGGATCTTCTTGGTAATCATCTATTGCTGTTCTGACAACATACTACCCTAAGCAGTCTTCCTCTCGTTATCTATTAAGTTTCATAAAGTAACAGACCAAAGCCAAACAACAAATAAAATCGTACAACAGAGCCTTTTTTACTATTTTTTAAATTGTGGCAAACTGGTAGTAGAACATGATTTTTTCTGTTTACTTTTTTTTAATATTATTTATTCTTAATTCCTGATTTAACTGAGAGAAATAACTGCCTCAGTAGCATCACTGGCTAGTGCATTCATGCTTTTTATTTTCAAGCTTTCATAATTCAATTCTTATGCCAATAATAATTTCCATAACTTTTACCTACTTTTGATCAAATATCTTGATGAAGTGTAGGGAAACTATCATCTTGCAGTGAATATGTAGCATCTGTCTAGTATCATGCGTATACATTCTTAGAAGCTTGCTTGGAGGATGTTGCACTTTTGAAAAGGGTTATGCATTGATTTTTGTCCTCTGATTGCTTTTTGTTTCACAGAGACATGCTTCCAGAGCAGAAGGGCCATGTACTGGAGTCAGCGATGCTGATAAGGTTCTGCAGATTTTTTTCCATGCCTAAATTTGGCTCTTAACTCTTCCAATCCATCTTCATTCTTTCCTTCCTTCTTTTTTCAGTTAACCATCACAACCATCTTTTGTCTTCCATATGACATGAACCAGCCATCAGCTAATTTTATTTTCATCATTTTAATTTATTCACATACTCTTGTTTTTCCTCATCCATGTTTTTTGTGCAGAGTTCACATGAGACTCTGGACATAGTGGAGGAGAAGAAGCAGGCAGAGTTTGGGATAGAAGAAACACTAGTCGTAGACGAAACCAACAAGGGGAAAATACAAGTTGCCACTGATGCTGGGGAGACATGTAAGGTGGAGCACCAGACAAAAAAGGACTCTTCATCATTGCCATCAGATAGTAGCAGCAGCAGCAGTAGTAGTGAGAGTGAGGATGAAGAGGTGGGCGAATACCAGCCCCATCATAGGTCAATTGAGGAAATCATCAGGGAAGAACAGGAAGAAGAGGAAGACGTGAAAAGGAAAGAACATGAAGAAAAAGTGCAGCATGAAGAAGCCATTCCTGAAGGCAGTAAACTAAATGTCCCAGTTGAGCACACACAAGTTACTGCTGAAGATTTGGTTCAGGAAAATACAGTTACTGTAGCTACAGAAGAGAAGAATTTGTCAGAGCAAATTAAGCAAGATTTAGGTGAAGAAAAAGAGGAGGAACAGCTGAAACTCAATGGAGATGTGTCTCATGTTGACATTGATGTTGCACCACAATTAATTTGTTGTTCTGAGGTAAATGGTAGAACAGTATGACAACTAGATTAAGCAGAGATATTTCTTGGGGTGAACATATACCTGCCTTTCTTCTTCTCCTATTCCTCCACATCTTCTGGCATCCAACAAGATTCAGATCATTTGGAAGGGGAAACCATTGATGAGCAGTGAAATTCTGTCTCCTTCCGTTATGGTTTCTGACTTTTTGCTAGAACTGAGTGAAAATCACCAGTAAAGGCAAACCTTCCGAAGACTGAGATCTCTTTTTTTTATCTCCTCCTTATTTTATATGCACATACATAATGTGTATTTATTATTTACATGTTTCCAGTGTTTTAAGTCTTGTCTTGTCTATTTGTCAGCTGTTTTTGACAAGTCCATGACATGTAATTGTGATTGGAAAACTATTGCAAATTGAAATTAGAAAACCCCCATCACAGATTTTTGTTCCTTTTTCCCCCGTAATTACTCACTGCTTTCCTTGCCCTTTTTTCCCTTCTTCAGTAAAACAGTATGGATTTTTAGGCTAGAATATGCGTGGCTAGAAATTGCATAGATGAGAGCACTGCACTGTTAAGTGGTGAGGCTCATATCACGTTTCTATGAAGTCTTCTAGTGCAGTAGATACTTAGGAAGCATGCATGGGTTCCTGTTACAACCGGTTGTTTTAAGCCAAACAAGGTTGAAGAGTTCCTTACTGGACAAATGATAAGAAGCAGAAAGGGAAAAAATGAAATGCAGGCATGTATGTCTTGTAAATTTGTCATGATCTTCTGCTGAGTTTTCACCAATTCTGTGGGGTTTTTGTAGTTCTCTACCTGCTTGTTCTTGTAATGGTGGCAAATTTTTTTTCTTTACTTTCAAACCGAAACAACTCACATTCTTTCTTTTGTTGTTCTTTGCGTACACAGTTGTTCTGATGAATGACATGAAATAATTAGTTTATTAGACTTTTAAAACTTGTAAGCACCCACACTTCCTAAAAACATAGTTTGGAGGAAGGGGAGAAGGGCTTCTGTGTGTGCAAGTGTGAAGCGGTGTTTGGGTTTTTTTCCTGGGATTTTTCCCCTTGTGTATTCAAAATCAATACAAGATAGCAGCTGATGCATCTAGAAAAATATCAAAAGGCTTTAGTCCTTAAATCTAATGAAAATCTGCTCCAGTAAGATAAGTCATGAGTTCACTAGCTTACAGACCCCAGGTTAATTGCTTTGTTTGTGATATTGCAGAGAACACCACTAGTTTACTCTAAATTGTTGAAGCAGCTTTTTAGAATCTTTGTCAAAAGAAGTCATTGACCTACAGAAAAATTCAGACTGCTTAAAATCCAGTTTTCAAAAGCTTTTCTTTTCCAGAAGTAAAACATATTATAAAGTTGAACTTTTATGGAATTTCTAGTCCTGATTTGCAGACTGAGGAGTGATAGGTATTTTCCCACATTAGCTCTAAAACAAAGTAAATCTCTGTGAGCTAGCTGTCAATTTCTTAATGCAAATTAAGATTTTTTTTTTGTAGTGATGCTTTTACAAATTTTCAGTACATGTGTTGCAGCTTTGTTTTAGCAATTGCTCTTTGCTATGTACTGTTGGCTGAAACACTGAACTTTGACAAGGTTATTAGGAGATTAATTTTTCCTACAATGTTATGGATATTCTAGAGGGCTCATATATTAATCTTTGTTTCGTTTTCCTTTTTTATTGCATGCTTTTTGTATGGGAAGTCAGTCAAATACTTATCTTACTGCTATGCTTTTCTTGAGCTTTTGGTTTTGTTTTCTTGGTCCACTTCACAAAACTTCTTCTGTCTTTTGAATTGATTGTTTATTTCTTGCATCACAGCCTCCAGTAGTGAAAACAGAGATGGTAACCATTTCAGATGCCACACAGAGAACTGAAATCTCCACTAAAGAAATTCCAATTGTTCAAACAGAAACTAAAACTATCACATATGAATCTTCACAGGTATGGTGACTGGTTTGTTTGCAATCTTATTTTTATTCCAGTTATGTAGATCAAAATAGATAATGTCCAAAAATGCTTTCCAAAAGCATATACTTTTTTTCTAGCAGATAAGATTATACTTTGGCTATGAATTAGGTAAGTGAAATGTTATAAAACCATGTTACTTAAGAAGTTCTAATTTTCTTTTTCTGTGAAAAGACTTAGTTGCTGTCTGCAAAAGTATAACTCACATTAATCCAGTTTTGGAAACTTGATTAAAATATCTCATTGCTCCTGAAAGGAACATGTAACTGTGATCATGAATTTTCCACAGGAGTGAGCCATAATAATAGCCTTACATGACTCTGTAAACTTGGATGGCTTCTATTTAGATTTCAGTTCTAGCTGAATTAAAGAATGTGTTTAATAAGAAAAATAGCATTTTCTCCTGTGAAAACAGAAGTTTTTAAATGCCAAAATACAAAAATACCTTTTTCTTGTAGCTTGACGGCAATGCTGTTGGCGATAGCGGCGTGCTAGTGAGTGCGCAGACAATTACATCAGAGTCCATTTCTACTACCACAACTACACACATCACAAAGGTAAAATATATTTAATGTCCTTCTTAACTAAAAAAGACACCGGGCCCTTAAAACACAATTTTGCATGAAGTTTCTTATAGATCTGCTAATTCATTGAGGAAAGCTAACTTGAAATGGAGGGAATTAATTTCAGGCATGTGTGAGAGTTAATCTTTCTGTACATAGATTTTCAAGGCAGAAGTCCTAATGAATAAGCAGGAATATCTGGGAACAGGACAGGGAAAGGGGAAAAAATATGATTAGTGGTTTTTCAGTAGTTCATGTAGGTCTTATTTCAGTATTTGACAAATGAGTATGTAACTAAATTTCTACAGATTCAGTCCTATCATCCCTCACTGATATCCTACAGAACCTTTGCTAGTGTAACTAATTTGTCTGAGGTCCACTGGAGCTCTGCTAATGCCACCGTGGTGAACTGAAACAATGTTATCCCAGACTTTGTGTTGATCATCCTTGTGCTGCTAAGTTTTAGGGTATATTTGAAAACAGATCATTCTACTACATTACTTTGCAAGCGTATTTGGGTGCTGAATTAATTGCTCTGCATTCCCTGCTTGAAAAGGAAAGGAAAACTCAGTGTTAACAGGGTATCACGTCGTGTGATGTGAACACGTAATGTTTCATGCCAGAGTGTGTTGAACTACCAAAGTGTGATGATGATTACTGTTATTGCTAATTTATGTAAATATTTGTCAAATTTTAGGCATGCCTAAACAACACAGTTTTCAACTCCTCTTTGAACTCTTAGTATCTTTTCCTAAGAAAAATATAGAAAGCATTGTTTAGGGTAAAGAAAAATGGAAGAGGAAAACAAAGTGTGAATTCAGGATCCCCACCCCAAGACACAGAAGTTTTACAACGTGACAGAATTGAACAATAGTTCACTGCTCACTGGATATATTTTCTAAAGATTGAAATGTTCTGAAGACTGAAAGTCGTATGCACAAAATGACAGAGGAAGGATAATGTTGGAAAGTGAAATAAAGTAAGCTCGGAATTAAAAGCACGTGTGTTTTGTTATACAGAGTAGTCAACAGACCATTTTCAGACTCCTGCTCCCTTTTGGAAACATTAAGCTACCACCGTTTTGGAAAAAAATCTTTATTCAATGAATTGAATCACAGTTTTGATACGAAGTGTAGATTTGCTGGTCAAGTTAAGATGTCAAACAATCCTGCTTCTTGGAAGGAACAGTTAAAGAAAATGGTTTCACTCTTCTACTGAAAAATACTGGGATTACCATGATGCAGCAGATCCTTATCTTTTTAAAACTGATCATGAACAGTCAGTAACAAGATTGTTTGAATTTTCTAAGCTAACTTTCTATTTTACATTACGAACTGTTCATTACTGATAAAGGGACCTTCCAAAATAGTTTTAATATTCTAATGGTGTTCTTAACAGAGTCATCTTAGCTCTTCTCTAGTACAGTCAGTGTATCTTAAGTAATAGTTTATTCTTTTCTCATGCACAGGCTGATTTAAAAGGCAAATAATGTTATTTCTGTGAGAATTTTTTTATAAGCTAAAGTATTTTAATCATTAGAATAAGAAGTGAAGAAAAGAAGCACGAAACTGTTCAGCAGTGTGAAATATGTTGAAAATATCTGATTAAGGTCCTTGAATGACTGAACTGAAAACCAGATCATCTTTGTATTTAATGGCATAGGATTAGGACTGAGGAGAGACCCATGATAGATGGGTTGAAATAAAAGACGCCTGGAATTTCCATGTTGCCAGATGTATATGGTAGAAGAAGCTAGAATTACAGTTTGCCAAACATGGGCTCCAGTAACAGGAGTAATTCTCTACTGTGTGATTTTTATCAAGTTTAACAATTGCTAGAAGGTGACCAACTGTGTAGCTGAAAAAGGAAAGGATGATTCAGCACTGAACACATTTACTACTAATTGCAACTCAGACACAGAAATCTATTTGCTTCAATGCAACAGAAAGGAGTGCTTTGTGGAAATACGGAATAATTACAGGAATGTTTTCTTGTTTTTTTTTCCTTTTTTTTTTTTTGCCATCTGAAGATGGTAAAAGGTGGGGTATCAGAAACAAGGATTGAGAAGCGCATTGTCATTACTGGAGATGCAGATATCGACCATGATGAGGTAAGTATGCAAACTTAGCACTTACAGTGTGGGTTCTGTAGTCTGGTGAGATCTAGCTGATATTTCAGAAATCTGAAGTAAGAGAAAGGTAGAAAAACTGAATAAAAGGATATAGAAAGACCCTGAGGCTGTTAATTGTGGCATAGTTACTAATCAGTCATGTTTTGCAATTAAGAAGCCTTTTGAATATATGTGAAAGAAAAACAACATTTGTAAATTTGCATCATAGATCATGTGAATGGATTTTTACTATTTTTAAAGGGATTACCATTTTTGGAAGAGACCCAGTTTATTTAGTTTAGCTTTTGCATTGGGAGGAAAAGCATTACTGAAATAATCTTATTTTAATATGCTAATCTGGATAGATGGGAGTCTTTACTGCATTGTTTCAGCAACATCTGAATGCAGTGCTCATTTTGACTGAAAGCTTTAAAATACATTAAAACATAAACTGCTCGAATTTAAAAATTAGGTTTTGACCAGTATTTGTAGAATTATGTGTAACAAAAGTAATTGTTGGTTTGCTGAAATTGTATGTACCTTTCATCTCCATCAGTACTAAGGCAATATTTTACAATGTCTTAGAAACTAAGGTTAAAATCACTTCTACATGGCAGACTAATATGGCTGAATTTGAACACTACACAGGAAAATAATTGAGAAGAGTCAATTATCTGGTCTTTGAAGTGATGGGGTTTTTTTGAAAAAAAAAAAGGGTTTTTTTTTCATCTAAGAGACTATAGTAACAAAGGCAATCAACAGTCATTGGTTAATACAAGTGGAAAAGCCTACCTTGCAGTGAATACATTTCTAACTTTGTGAAGGCTTCACAAATCAGCCTAACAGGGTTTAATTTAACTTACGAATTGTAATATATTGAGAGTTTTCAAGGAATTTATTTTCACATTTTGTTTTGCATCTAGAAAGTGTCTTTTGACAAGTTGAATCTCTCCTTGAAACTCGTAATTAAATGACAAGGCTGTTTAGTATCAGGCATGGATGGCTCTTCTTTGTCTTGACACACATTCAGTGTACTTCAGATGTCTGGAAAGGTCACAAAATAGCTTTAGTATACCAGACAATTCTCAAAGCCCTTCCTTAATTTGAGATAAGTGAATAATGAAGTAAAAAATGAAATTATAAAACAGGAAGTATAAAATACAATTTTAATCACTGAAATTCAAAACAACAGTAAGCAGCTTTTAAGCAACTGAAGAAATATCTACCACTTTTTCTTATGTGGCTATTGAGCTTCTTAAATGCCCAAACTACATGCTGGATGTTTTTTATTTTGTGTTTTAGTTCCCTATATGACTAAAACAGTTTTCGATAGAAAAATAATACTTCAGTGTGGAGTTTCAGAATACAAATGTTTGTATTACTTGTTGTAATTTAACAATTAGTTTCTTAGGGCTTTGTCATTGTTTATGGTTTGATTGTAAACAAACACCAAACATCCGTATTGTACCAATGCACAACATGTGTCCTGTACATATTACCTTAATAGGATTTTAAATTCAGTATCACATAATAGTGAGGGAGCCTAATGCTGGTGTATTCAATCTCTCTTCGGATTTAGTTATTTCTTCCCTCACTTAACACCTGTAGCTAGCTCAGGAAATAGTCACTTTTCTAAAGTAAGATAAAGCTTTTTGTTGCATTATATTTTCCTTGCTCCTTCTAGTATTTTGTGGGGGGTTTTAGTTGCATTTGATACTAAGGTGAACAGGTGAACTGTTGCCTCTGAACGCCTTCCCTTGTCTTCTGTTTTTTTCTTATGCTAGGTTCCAGCAGTAATACAGCTCACTGAAATAAGATATGTAGATCAGGGCAAGAAAGAGAAGGTACCAGGTGCTATTTAACCTGTGATGATTCAGAGGGTGCTCTTATGTGGTTGACTATGATGTAGAATAAAATATTGCATTTCAGTTGTAAGGGACCTACGATGGTCGTCTGATCCAACTGAGTGTATTGTTACATCTCTTAAGCTGATAAAATTTCTTAAGATGGGGTGGGATTATAAGAAACTGAATGATACTTATATTTATGCTTCCCTGAATTAAGCTAGAGAAATTTCTCTTAAACTGGTACAGGGAGAAAAATGAGATGCTGAGAGAAATTTCTGTAATGATCTTATTCCAGAGTTTCAGTACCATACTTAGTATATATTCCAAGGTATCTTCCTGTTTTATTCAGGAAACTGAAGGGCACTCGTATTTTTCTGTACTATCTTATACTCTTCTTAAGGCGTTATTTGTTAGATCTTTTGAAGAAGTTCAAAAACTTCTGGGATATAGGAATACTTTTTTCTCCTGAGATGAGCTAGAAAGTTATCTTACAACTTTATGGTTATTTGTTACTTCCTGGAAATCTTAGTAAATTTTTGGCATGTTGGATTTGTTTTTTTCCTATCATTTGGGTTTTATGTTTTGGGAATCAGTTTGGTTTGGGGTTTGGTTGGTTTTTTTACCCTTGATCCCTCTCAAGTTCAGGAATGTACAGTTCTGAAAAATTATAGCCAAATTTTCCAAAGGTACTCTCCATTCTGCCCCACATGAATGTCCTTTTGGTGCGTTAAGTTCTATATTTCGAATACATTTGCAGGCCCTGGCACAGGCAATCAAAGAAGCCAAAGAACAGCACCCTGACATGTCTGTCACGAGAGTGGTGGTGCACAAAGAAACTGAACTTGCTGAGGAAGATGAAGACTAAAATCAAAAATGCCCTCGAGCAAATACTTCAGGTGAGCTTATGTATATAATTAACATAGGAAAACGTAGCATTAGTTTTCTGTTGCATTCATGTCTTTTCAGCTGAAACATATGGGGCATCTTTAAAATAGGCATTTGCAAAGGGGTGAGTTGAAACAGGTGCTAATAGAAGACTATTAGAGTAAGAATTTTTATCTTAGGTCTAATCTGACATTAATTGCAATTGTAAATGTTCCTATATATGTCTCCCAGTTTTGTCACAGTACTCTCATGGCATTCTCTACAATGTTTGGTCAAGTTGTTATAGTTTATATGGAAGTGAGTTTGGGCTATTTCTGCAAAATATGAAGTATGTGTCACACTTTCCTGTTTACCTGCAAATTTTAGTTCTTGCCTAACATCTTGCTTGTTTAGTTAGAAGACTGTGTAGTTTCCAGAGGTGAAAGGACACACTTGGACATTTGAGTTTAGTCAGCTAATCCTTACTCCTAAATACACTGAAATTTTTAGCCTTTTATCATTTTCCTGAGCAAGAAGATAAATTTATTGGAAGCTCAAGTTTTAAAGTCTTTTATCAGTTGAAAAAGCTATTCGAAGTAATGTTCGTTTATTAGGCCCTCCTTCCTAGGCAGAAAGAAAAAGAAAAAAAGGAAAAAACCACAATACAGCTCTGCTTCATGTATTCAATAGAAAGATCAGGATGGACACTGAATAAACCTGCTCTTGCACTCATTATAGGCTAGTGTCTTAAAGCTCAGTAACCATTTGGGGGTGTAAAGCTTCAGATTTCCTTTGCTTGTCATGCAGTTGATATGAAACTCACGCTTCAGGTTTTTTGAAACTTGATGGTTTTGTTACTGGTACAGTCAGATTCAAGAAAAAGACTTTGTTAATGGTTAAATGGTTATGTCAATGGGAAAGATTTATAAAGAAATAAAATTTAAAAACCAGTGGTTTAAGCCTTCATTAGGAGACCTGATTTTTTAAAGACCAGTCTCTGTATTTAGCTGGAAAAGCAGCAGGGTTATTGACACATCTCAAGAAGAGAACTTATTTTAGTATAACTTTGAGTTTTTAATATGCACTTTGAACAATGTTGATGTAGGGGGAGACAAGGTAAAAGAAATACATTTTGTATGTTTTAAAGAAATGAGATTAGTCATGATTCTTATTTCCCCAGTTCAGTATTTTATACGATGGTGGTTGTGGCCCATGCACAAGAGAGTTCTATGTCCGGTACAGGCAGGCATTCCCTTAGTACTGAACAAAATTCTTTACCCAAGGAAACTACCTGTTATAAATTTCAGCCTGCAGCTTTAGCAGACTCGAGCACAATCATGAAGTGCCAGGAATACATGAAAAATGAGACACTGACTTGATTCCAAATGTAGTGTAAGCTACTAGAGGGGAGGATGTTTTTCACATAATCCTGATAATTTGTCATGTTAAAAAGATCTACTTTATTCCTGTGCCTGAATTTTCTAAGACCTGAAGATTTAACTGTTGAGTATCACTTCTGGGATCCAGAAGAGAATAGATTCAGTTATCAGTCGAGAGGATACGAAGTGCATCTATTGAATGCTGTTCCATGAAGCATGGCCGTTATCAAGGAATTGGGCTCTTCCTGAGCTAGTCTGATCACAGATACATATTTTCAGCTGAAAGACATAGACTAAAACCGTAATTTATTTAGTGTCTCTTTTCCTAACATCTGGGGAGCCTGTGTGCGGCTGAGGAAGGGGAGAGATAATATACATTGCCAAGTGTTGACATGGATAGGGGTCAGTTAAGAGACTGCCTGTGGTGGGGTACTGGGGCAAGAGTTTTTCATCTGCTGGCAGAATTGTTGGGTCTCATCACTGCACACGTAACTCTCCTGAGAGTTTGTCCTGGACTCCTGCTACGTGCAGTACTGCATAGAGCAGCAATGTTGAATGCCATGGAGAATATGAGGATAAGAGTAGGATGCCTGCCCTCTGCCTGCAGACAGGAAGTTTATCCACCTTCTCTGTCGAAGTGGTTCCAGTTGCCTTTCCTGACCTCATACAGATTGTGCTAGAACTATGATGTTTGTTTTGATTGTGTGTGTTTAGACAGTATCTTCTGGCCAGTTTTCCTCTGAGCTTCTCAGCATGTAAATTTACATCATTTTTCAGGATGTAAAACACAGTAGAACTAAGTTTGAGCTGCCTCTAGAAAATTTCTTCAGATTTGGTCAGATTGTTGTGTGTTTGAAAAAGAAATTAAAAAATTTTGTTCATAAATGTACAAACCAGGAGAAAACATGGATCACGTTCGGAAGTGCTAGATCAGCACTCACCTGGATATTCATGTTGTAGCATTAATACTTTTTAAAATTATTCTCACATTAGATAATGCTGGAAACTGTAAATAACAACGGAGGTGGGGGTTGCTTGTGAGAGACAGTTGGGGAAAAGCATCAAAAAGAAGAAACACTGTGCAAATGTCTGTTTTTTCATTGTACCTTTTTTTCAGCGTTCAGTTGGATTTGTTTCGTAGCTTTGTTGCTTAGTGACACTGAAAATGAGTATAACCTGTGTGCTCCAGCTTTGGTTTGAAAGCACAGAATTGAGAGAGGATAGGGAACTGTACTGAACTGTGAGATAGGGGGGGTGTCGATGAGTCCCCACATCACATAAATATTCTAGAAGGCTTGGAAAAATGCACATCACTTTTGTGAGAACTGTTTGCAGTAAGGAGAATGCCTGTGCTTTGGGTGATTTCACTGGTCCCTTGGTACACAGCAACATTAAACATGCGCACTCAAACCACCCCTGACATATTTTCAGCACTTCCATGGCAAGATCTGAGGCAGAAAGGTACACTGAGACAGCAGAACAGATGGTTTGGACTTGCAGGGTTTTACTGTTATATGTGCTAGCATCACATTTTGCATTTATTATTAATCAGTGTGAATTTAAACGTCTTGGGAGCAGGGATTGCCTCTTCTCTTATATGTGTGTAGAATGTGCCAATTTCCTCATGCTACCCTTTATCCAGAATCATTGTTCAATGCGATCTATCCCATAGAAGTAACTGCATCTTTTTAGAAGGGGCCGGGTCATGGGAGGAAAAAGTTATCTTGGCAGGTTTGCACCACATTTCTACATTAGTGACCAGCTTCAAAGTTGATTCTGTTGCTTCATCAAATATTTAACTACTTTGTAAAAGTTTTGTTCAGGAAAAAAAACATTCAAAGAATTCCTTTCATTGTGTGAGGGTTGGGTTTTTTGCATTTCTAAATTTTCAGTAAACAGTGCAAGTGGCTGCAGTTAAAATAACGAGAATTTGGGAGAGGGAAAAATGCTCTACAGCAATATGAGTACTTGGAGAAAATGTAGTACTGTTTTCCTAATGATGAAGAGGGTTTTAGTCAATTCAACATTTTTATATGACATAACCTTCCCTTCCTGTAAAAAAAACCTGTAAAAAAACCCCAAAGAACCCTGCATAGAGAAAGTCACTTTCTGACTCTGATGTGACATTCACATGGTATCTGTTACAAATGCTTATGTAACCTTCCACCTCATTTTTTTCTTCCAGAAATAAAAATCATACTGACCACGAAGAACTGTAGTCATTCCTAGTCATCACAACTCTACTGAGTCCACCAAGCCTAGCAACAATGACCAGATGTGCACGACTTAAATGCCAATACCAAACTCCATTTTAACATCTTTGGTCTATATTCCCTTACAATCTTTCTTGTTTATTTTTGTAACCACTTCTTAACAATCTTAGAGATTCTTTTTTTAAATGAAGTTTTAGAGGGTATGATCTTCTTTTGCACAAAAACATGTATTTTTGAAACTGATTCTTAATTATATGAAAGTGAACAAAAGTCTGGAAATCATTGTTCTCTGGAGCAGGTGGTAATTGTGCAGGAAGGAGGATCTTTACTAATTTAGATATAGTTTTTTTCAGATATTTCAAATGAAATCTCTTACTGGAGTAATTTACAGATTTTTTTTCAGATTATTCAGGTAAATATATGATATCACATAACAAAGTTTTTTATAAAAATAAAACATTTGCTAAAATTTGAAAAAATATATTTCTTTGGATAAATTTTATACTGGTATCTCTGTAACTCTTTCTCTTCTAAGGCTCTCCTCTCTGTGGAGCAGAGATGGTGTGGCAGTCTGTAGAGGAGAAGGAATTGCAGAGATTTCTTCTGACTGAACACTGTGTTCTTTTTGCACTTTGGTGCCAATGCTCAACTTCTTGCAGACTTTTTGCTGTCTGCAGCATTCCAGATAAGGAAAGAAGGAAGAACAAAATATCTTTCTCTTTTTCCAACAAGAGATGATCTAGGCAGCTTAAAACCGTAGTGCTTTTTTTCTTACTGTGTCCCAATTTCAATACTTCCATTATTTGAATACGTGTGTAGAATGCTCGCTTGCTATTAAACCTCACTGTGTCTCCATATTAGAACTGACATTTCTGTTACAGAGAAGGTATATGTTTCACATGCTTCCTCTAATGGTTAATGCAGGTTTTTAGGATACTGAATAAAAGGTGTAAGATGGACTCCATTCATAAAGTAATAAGAGAGTACCATCAGTTGAGACTGCCAGGGCAAAAACCTGTTAATTATATTGGGGTTTATTTTTAATTTGTTCTTGCAGGGGGGTTGTTTGGTTGTTTTTTGGTTTTTTTTGCTGTTGACTCTGTGTATAGTTAAAATGCCAAATTAGATTTATAGTAGCTTGAAGTTGTATTAAGTGATATTTTGCTTTCTGTAATTCTGTTATAAAATAAAGTTGTTTATTCTCTGTATGACTTTTGGCACTCAGACATAAGCTTGGAGGATATTTAAAGTGAGCAGATTACTTCTGAGAACTGCAATTCTAGAGGTCATAGGACCTTAAAAGAGGGATTAGTGCAAGTGGTCTGCAGGGCTGCCAGAAGGGTGGCATGATTGCCTGGTACTTAAGTACCAGTGTTTTCTAGACGTCTTCCAATAAACATCCTGATTTCTGTAGTTTAGAGAAGAAATCTTCAGCTGCCAAAAAAGAGGAGATTGAACATCACAGTGAAAGTTAAAATGCCCCTCAGTCTGCAAGTGGTTCTACTGAGTTCATTGAGTTGGGATCTACTGTGGTTTTCAGATAACAAAACAAACCGTAAAACTTCTCACGACATTCTTTTTCACTTCTGAGCAGTGTATTTTTGGTGCTATTCTCAGTTTAGATGACTGCCATCTGTCAGCATGCTTGTGTTACAGAAGTTCTCGTTAGCTTTGGCTCTGCATCGTTTGGATAACATATGACAACAGTAACAGAGATGTTAATTTCTATGCATATATAGTCACTCTCAATTGCATCCACCTTACCTGGAAAATAAGCAGATAAAATTAGCAGTCTTACCTGCTTTCCTTCAACACCAGAAGTATTCTGCCTTTCAAAGAGGGTAAGAGAACCCCATCCAGCCTGATAAAATAACACTGCCACAACACTGTGTGAGTAGAGAGGTTGTCGAAGAAGTGGCCAGTTTGGGATATGTAAGTGTAAGTCAAAATGGACAGACATGCATTTAGAAGGATGTCTTAGTGGATTTTTCCTACTAAAGTGTAAGGAAAAGCTATTTAAAAAGTCTTTAAGTTATTTTTGATATGGTGTAGTATTGCAGATCTCATTTGATGGGAGGAAAGCGTATTGCTTGAACTCATTGATTTGGATTGGTCTGATTAGTTAGATGCTAGATCAATATTGGTTTAATTGCAATTGTATTTAATCCTTAAAACTGCAAATATAATATTCATGAAACTATTATGTTCACTGAAATATGTATTTCTTCACATACTAATGGAACCTTTTGTTAGCAAAAAATTAATAGTATTTTCAGGTCAGCATACCTTGTGAATAGCTGTCACTTGCATTGATTAAGCATGTACTAATTAAACAGCCATGGTCATGCAGAAAAACATAAGCCCTAAGTGTGATCAGTCCTAAAAATAGTCAAGTTTTACAGATTCTGGTTGTATGAAATTATTCAAATGTTCTGGAATATTGTGCAATTCTGATGAATTTTCATTGTTACCTTTTTCTATATGGTATATCTACAGCAAAAACTACAACATGCAAAAAAAGAAATTGTTCTCAAGCCACTTCACAAGCCAGCTTTATAATACATGGGCAATTTCAAATACAGGCCCATTTTTCAGTAATTAATTCTGCTTAATACTTAGAAAAGTGAGTCATGTGGGTCTTACACAAAAACACTTAATACCTCTTCCTTTTTAATAAGGATAACCTAAGGATTCATAATAAATGTTGGACTTGTTCTACAGATTGTTTCCTAGATAAAGGTTTTGTAAAGGGCAAGCATGCAACTCCAAAGAAAAGCTTTAAACAAAAGATTTATTGCTCAAAGTAATGAGCAGCTGTAGTACAAAGTGTTTCTTGAAGTATTCTTCTATTTGACAGTCAAGCTGAATAGCAGCTTTTAATTTGGCCACAGAAGACATCAAACAGATGCAATAAAATATATGCTGAACTGACTACACCTCTGGAAGGTTTGAAACTTCTGATTTTTAGGCTGCTTATTTGTTTGGGGGTTTCATACTGCACTTGAAAAAGAGAGTAGTAATATTAATACAAATTTCAAGCATTAGAAATGCTGTGATAATTCCTGTAGTGTTAAAATATTCTGTTTGGTGTGAGGCAAATCCTACAAGAGTTTTTGGAGGTAAGTCTATATGTCTCTACTGGGCCAGGCTAAGTGACTAACTGTCCCAGATCTCTGTCTCTGAGGCTGCTGGTGTTTGCCTCGGGGTGTGTGTAAGTATAATCACTATACTAGAAAGTAGTACTTTGCCATATATTCTTCCAGCTTTGAGTGCTTTTCAAAGACTTACTGGTCTATCAGTCTTCCGTATTTATCTGCCTCTGGATTTTTGGCTAATTGCTTTTTGAAATTTTCTTCTGGCAGGTATTTTAACCATTCTATGTGTCCTAAGGGAAAAATAACCCAAAAACATGTTTTATGTTTTCTGAACCTGACCCCGCTCTAGCTTCCTTGGGCAGCATCACTGCAGATACTGGAACAGACATCTAACAATCACTCTTCAGTCAAAACTGATTTCACAATCCTTTATCATTTTACCATCTTTCTCTGTACCTTTCCAACTCAAATGTTGAGACTTTAAATTCTGTTTCGGGAAGCGAAGAAGTCACAGGCAGGAAGGTTTTAAACGTGTTTACTGGTTGTAGGTGGAGTAGAGTTCTAATTTCACATTATTGCTAGAGACAGGAAGAGAGAGGACTCCTCAGTGACAACGGTGATTGAAGATAAGTCCTTGCACTTACTCTCTTCATATATATTTAGAAAATGCTTTTACAATTTATCTAGCCAAAGATATAGTTCTATGGTGTTATTTAAATATACTTTATATTAACTATATATATATATTTAAATATCTTTTTCCTTTTTGAAGGAATTATGTAGGATACGATGATGTGTTTCATGCCGGTAGCATGAAAACATGTTTCTTGACACTATTCAGTAATGGAATTGAAAACAACAAGGCCTGGGAGTTTTTATTGCATGTTACTAAGTTGTGAGCATCAGATCCTCCTACATTTTAGAAGTTACAGCTCAATAAGCAGTTCTGTCAAAGGCACACAGTGTATGTATAGAGTATTATTTTTGGTATCCATACTACCATTTTACGGTGAAGTGCTGTTTAAGTGTTACCACTTCTTGACATTTCAAATCTCCCCATTCTCAGACACACTGTGGAATTCACAAAAACAATTTTCATTCTGTATTTTTACCTGCAGTCCTGGCCAGTCTTTTCTTGGGCAGTGAGAGAGTGAGTGTTTGGGTTTCTGTATGTTAGAATTCCTTTAGCATCTGATCAATATCCCAGATCACTGCTTTAAGAAGGCAGCATCCTTCTTCAATGTAGAAAGTAAATTCCTTGCAGCAGCTGTCTCAACTTCCCTGCGAAAGATCGTGTTTGCAATTGCAGACAATTGTCTCTGCACCTATGCAATGTATTCTGTGTTATTTGCATAGATGGAAACCAGTGTGACAAACTGTGTCTTTTTGAAATTGGGTAGTATTAAAATGAGAGAGACTGTAAGGGTACTTGCTGTTTAAATGGGTTTTTTTCCACAGACTTTGATAGTGTCTTTTAAACCTGTTGTCATGGCCTCATTAGTATTTCTATAAAATGATTCCAAGGAGTTCTTAAAATCTATGAGACCTGAAACTGTGCAAACCACACATAATCTCGGACAAGGCATTATCCACTCTCTTCTTGCAGGATGGGAAATGACAAACAGCTTTAATGAAAGGTAATTGCAGACAGCGATCACTAGCAGACAGGGACAGTAAACACTGAGGACAGTAATGATAGTCACTTCTCATTCTTCGCCAGTTTGGATTTAAACTTGAGAGTCTGAATCAGAGAAACTAAAAGCCAGTAGTACTTGCAAACAATTTGAGTTGTGTTTTTGTGGGCCATCTGCCGCAAGCAGTCTGAGATGCACTAAAAATTGTATATTGACAGCTACAGGAGAGCAGGTAGGAAGATTATTTTAAAAATGTGTGGCTGTTGACACACAAAAAAGAAAATTCCATGCTTGTGCAGTTTTTTATTTGAAAAAGTCATCCATTTGTCCTTAAAGGAGAATAATAGCTGTTTTACAGAATAGTGGCTGAATCTTTACATGGTTTCAAAATTTGGCATTTTCAGTCAGCAGAGAGAAATCCTTTTGTTTCCTGTTACTGTTATATTTTGCTTCCAAATTCTACAGAAAGGATACTTTACAAAACTTACAGTCTTTCCCAAAGTGTGCAAGCTAATAAATGTCAGTTCCCCTTCAAAACCCTTTTCAATTTCCCAGATGTCAGTGCTTGATATCAACTTGCTATTTATGCATCTCGATTTAATAAGGCTGCCTGCCTTGTATGTGCCAGCTCAGCTCTCTCAGGAGCTCGTTAATTTGCTTTCTCCTTGGTAGGCCAGGGAGGGGCTGGTGAGCAGGGCGCTGTCCCTCCCCACAAATCCTGTGTCACACAAGGGAACCAACGCATTTCGTTGCAGGAGGTGTCTGGTCTCTGCTGAGCTGCACAAAGGGCAGCTTAGAGCTTACAAGAACTCTTCGGATGGTGGCAACTCTTTCATTAGGATGGCACAGCACTAACTTCTCCCCTCCAGTTTTGTTTTCCTGCATGGTATTCATTTACAGCCTGTTATTATTAAGCCTGCAGCGCTTAGTTCTGGGTTTAAGCTTGCTTCCTGAGACGTGAAGCTCCCTTAAATGTCCTTGAGTTCTTGTATCTGTTCTCTTTCTGTCCGGATCTCCTGGGTTTCTTCCACTGACCATGGTAATTCAGGAAGGCATTCCTGGGGTCTTGTGCCGTGGCGATTTCTTCCTCAACTGAAAAATAATTCAAACAACACAAAAATTCCATAAGAAAATGCTGATTTCTTATGGTGAGTTTTTATGAAGAAAAAGAGCTGGCATATTATTAATCAGAACTAATCTTATTAAGGTGAAGGTTTCTAAGGAGCACACTGATATTAGCTTGCCCATGATCCTAGAGGGAAGTCTTCTGAGTGTGAGTCTGGGGCTGTTACTATGCCCAGCGAAGCACCAGCACAAACTATTGACATCAGCAGAAATGTTCTATTTTCATTTGCCTCCACAGCTTTCAATCAGAATCAACTCCTTAAACAACAGCAAAGAACGTAGTTAGCTTATACTGGCAATTCATGTTCTGCTTTACTGTGGCTGTGCTGTGGGAACCTCGAGCTGGCCTACTCCTCCCAGTGCTGCCTGTGGTGCAGACAGACCAGAAAAATGCTTGCTGCCCACATAACGGGACATCTTCAGAGCACAACAGTGCTGTTGGAGGCTTGGAGATTATTTGAAGAAGGATGGAGAAACAGAGAAAATTAAAAAATTTTTTAAAAACCCGTAAATCACTTGTCATTGCTAATTGTTCAGGAGAAATGTGTGCTGTTTTGTTAGATGATTTAGTTTTATTTATAAGGTATTTATGTATTTATGTATTTATGCAGAGCCTCTTGCTGCACAGAGAAAAATGAAATGCTTGTTTAACAATGAAGCAAGGCAGCCTTGATTTTAGTAATGAAAAATTCTCTCCTTTTTTCTTTCTTTTTTCTTATTTTTTTCCTCAAAAAAGAGACCTAAGGAAATAGGCAGCTGAAACCTGCTGAATTCCTTATGTTCTGTAGGAAACCTGGCATTTGAAGGAGTCTGTTCTCAGGCTTATCTGTAGCTGTTTCTCTCACCTGATGGTCTTAAGCTGAAGCTGGCTCTGTTCAGGGAGTGCTGCTCAGGATGTTTTGTGTGAGCTGGCTGGAGGCCAAAATAGTAGGTTGGTCTCTGACAGCCTCAGCTCAAGAAAAAGAAGATCTTGGAGACAGAGCTGGGAATGCAATGCCCAAAGTATTGAATGGACAGGAATTGATCTCACATCCTCTTGAGAATCCCAGCCAGAGCACCTGTGATCTGCAAACTGAGTGTCTCCTTTCCTGAGGCATTGAAAGCCAGATGATTCCCTTCAAGCATCCTTCTCGGTTGTGAAAGAGTGGAGCACAGCAGCAATATTCCTTTGGCAAATTAGTCTGCCAACTGCTTCATTCACCTCTCTCTTACACCCTTGATTACTAATCTCAGAAAATTTAGGAAACCATTGCTTGCTTAAAATCATTACAAATCCAAAGTTAAATTTTCTGTGCTTAAAGATAAGCAGGATTTAACATCTGGTGCTGTAGATTATTTACAGACCTGGAGAAAGCATAGCTCAGGAGGATATGAGCGCTGTGGAAAAAAGGCAGGACAGTCTGTTTCAGTAGTTGATCATGCATCACGAATGCAAATGTCTGTGGGTTTTTTTCAGATGGGTTCATCTGGCTTAATGAAAGCAATCTCTGAGCCTTAGCAAAATACCTGAACTGATGGGATCTGTAGCCCACCTGCTTTTCCTGGCTTGCTTCATCCTAGCTGGAATAGAAAAGCGAGAGCATCACCAGGTAACAGGGTGTTCAGTAGCAGCTCAGTATTATTTCATAGTAACTAACATCTGACTTAGACATTTGAGCACAGAGTTGACAATTTAATGAAAGGGAAAATCTCTGCTTTTATCCAAAGTCAAATGCAATAATTTCATTCGCTTCCATTTCACCCACTTTCAAGAAAGAAAACTCCTCTCAGTACTTAGCCTTCCTATTCCCTCACAGATACTGAATTGCATGATGTTTTGGCATTATATTGTTTTTTGGTGGTTGTTTTATGAGCATGTGAAAAACCATCAGCACCTTGCTCTAAGAATAATCTATAACCCAAGGCAGGGCTGGGGTAGGCATGTGGAGCAGGCTTCCCATGCAGAATAATTCAGCACATCTTGAACAGGAAATGTTTGAGTTTTAGCATCCTAAAGGTAACTTGAAGTTTGTGCTCATATGCAAACCAACACCCTTCCTCTGTTAAAAGCCTCAGATCTAAATACCTGGAGATGTTATACAAAACGGGAAGTTAGTTTAATTTACATTTATGGCTATATATGACCTTTCTTACATTAAGTGGCCCAGTTTTCAGGATAGAGGAAAATGTGAGTGCACAAATTACAGTGTTTGGCCTGGCATCTAAGTCAGATTTCTTTCCTAGCCTTGCACTGGTGGGTAAATCCTTCTCCTGTTGGGCTGATGCACCCTGGGCCAGCTCGGTGTGAGGCCTCAGCTGATCTGCAGAGCCCTAAGGCCAGGACTGGCCTGTCTGCCCCAGCCAGGTCTCTGCTAGAGCTGAAACCTGTAGCAGGAGAGCTGTGAAACACTGTCCCAGGCAGGGTTCTCACCAAGCTATATCAAGAGGCATCTGAAGTTTACAGAGAAAACCTAGGATGTCCTCTTAGCTCTCCTGACACTCCATATGAAAAAAATGTTCAAAAGACAGATAATCTGAGGAACAAGCTTAGCCCAGTGTCTGCGAGAGTCTGTTTTCAAAGGTCTGAAGGAAAGAATGGTTGAGGCCTCTGATCCAAATGTGCCCCGAGGCTGTCTTTGGCAGCTGGAACCTGAAAACAAGAGCACATGTGGATATGCTGCTGCAGCTGGGACCCAAGCATGGAGGGCATGAAGATCATCCCATCAAGAGTGGACGGTCTGAGGTACAGGATTTTCCTTTCTAAAAGAAACTCCCTGCCTGCTACAAGTGTAGCCCAGCTGGGCTCTGTGAGCAGCCTTGATTCTCAGTACACAGGTGTGTTACAGTCACGTTTGCTTTGGGGTGGATGTTTGTTTTGTTTTTACGCAGAAGATAGATTTTTGAAGTGAGAATTTTAAAATAGAAAAGACAACATGGCAAATGTGCATTTAGTAAAGCAAACACGAAGTAAAAGCAAATACATACTTTTGAAAGAACACAGACATACTCAAAGTCCAATTACTTATAGGCTGTAACTGCTGCTACCTGTCTCACTGAACACTTGCACAGTGTAAGCACAGACGAAAATGTTCTGTACTTTAACTGCCCTAGTCTTTTTTTTTTTTCATTCTGGTTGCCCCTTCTATAGTGTAAAACAGTAAAATCTCCTTTAGTATAGTATATAAAACTACAGAGTTTTAAGTGAGGGGTCAAGACAAGTTCAAAACAAATACCTGTAGTCTTTGCCAAATAGAAAATCGTTTAAAATACAGCACAACTTCATAAAATTGTTTCTGATCACAGTTCTCTTAGTTTAGTTAATAGTACAAGCCTAAGTTGTCTGTTGAATGAGAAGGTTTGTCTGCCTACCCAGTCTTTGTCCCCAGGTCCTGACTCACCTTCTCTTAGTTTGATCCTGAAGTAGGCAATTAGCAGCAGCAGGAGTAAAGTCACGGGCATAAAGATCCCAGCAAAGAGAACATAACCAGGCAGCTCCCTCACAAACACTGACAATACGTAACCCACGCTCATTTTCCTCTCTGGCAACCGTGCCAAGCCAGATCCTTACGGTCTCCAAGTTTGGACCTTATTGATCCTGCTTTCTTCCTTTTTTTTCCCTGATGGACATTCTGCCCTTTGCTCGGGCTATTATCTCTTTTTGGACTTTGGTTTGTTTGTGTAGGCCTGTGATCCCAGTAATACTGGAGTTCACTCACAAAGTTACTCAACAACAAAGTTTAAAAGTGTGTATTGAAGTAATGCAGGGCTTCGAAACCTTTGGATATGCTGGGCTTGGCAGGGCTGGATATGTGAGGCTGCTGCTGCCTTTTGAGCAGTGTGGGTTCTGTCATCTGCTAACACTGTACAGGCCATTCTGAATAATAAGCACCCTCTTTCTAGATATATTATTAATTTTACAGTAGATCTCCAATGCTCACTCAGGGTGAGGGCCCTGTTGTACATACCACACAGGCACTCATGTGGCCTCTACTCTGAAGAGTTTTCAGACCAAACCATTGAGGCCAGAAGCAAGTGACTGAGGTGGTGCTGTACCAACACCATTCTTTCCAAAGAGCAGCTGCAGAACAGTGAAACTCAGGAAGGTTTCTTTCACAGTAAAGTTGAAAATGTATGATTTGGGGTGGGGCAGATGTGCCAGAGAATTCAAGTACCTTTTAAATGTTCAAGTAGTTCAAGTAGTTCAGTTTTTCCCATCTGGTCACCAGCCTACGGCAAAACTGTGCCTTGCACGCGTTGATCATCTTAATCAATTTTTTAAGTGATGATTAGTTGTTTTATAGTTCTTCTCTACACCTTCAGGTTTGCAACCATATTGTGAGAAGTTCTGTCCAAGCATCCAGAAAGACTGTACAAGATTTGCTTGACTAATTGCTTAGGTGGGTAGGCTGGAGCCAAGGGGAAACACAGTAGATTTTTAGACTTTCAGAGGAAAGAGGTATTTCTGTGTTCACCTTGTTTTCTTTGCCAGCTGTTTTCAAAAGGCAAACAACCTCACCCAAAAACTGTATGAATGAAGTTTGTAATTTTTTTGAACTGTGAGATATTTGAGGTCCTCCCTTTTTGACAAGTGATGGAGAATATAATGTTTACAGGCAAATTCCTTGTTTTGTTAATCATCTGCTGTTGTAATTGATAAAAGAGCAAATGGAATGTGTCTTATTTCTTGCTTATACTTGTTCAGCTTCAGCTTCTCACCATTATATCTTTTTTTGCCTTTTCCCACAAGATGTTTGACCTCATTCGTAAAGTGCTTTATGATCTACTGATGAAAAGCATGGATTAAAAGCCAGATGGTGAGGAATTAATGTTATTATAGGCCCATCTGTTGCCAGATAGTTCCTTCCTTGAACAGATACCTGTCAGCTGTGATCAATAAATTCCTTAGACTTTTTTTCTTTGTGCATGAAAAGTAAATTCAGTTGTGGGGGTTTTTTTAGCCTATTGTGACTGTTATTGTTCCAGTTTGCAAAACAGTTGCTGTATTTGATTAACACTCTTCTGGTATATTTTTTTTAATGCCTTCCTAACTGGTGCTCTTAAATAAAAATATCTTGAGTAATCAGAGAGCTCAGTCTTTGAGAGTGAAGTCTGAGACTGAATTCCAAGCACTGTGATGTTACAAAATGAGCTGGGGGATACTTCCCTTTGATACACCTGTTATGGACCATAATGATGTTTATGGGAGCTAAATAGCTGCATACAAGGGCAAAACACTCACTTGGATTTTTAAACTGGGTTACTTTGTGTGCCTGTGATACAGTTTCTTTCTGTCAAAGGTGAGTCAGGGGAGGTGAAGTAAGTAGCTGACTGGCTTGCCACACCCGCCTCGGGTGGATCAGGCAGCTGACGGATTGGAAGTGGTTCATGTCTGCCCAGGAAGAGTAAGAAAATTCTCAACCCTCCACATTTGTACAAACTCCTTGTAAAATGGCAGGTGACGGTGATGCCTGGCATCAGCAGCTCTGGTCTCAGCAGTTACCTGAGGAACAAAACTTGGCTCGTGGCTGCTCAGTGTGGCAGACGTATAATGCGAGTTTCCATATTGAAACACGACAAATGCAATGGAAATGAGTTTAAACACATTTTTACCATGAAGGCAGATCATTTCCTACCTGAGTTGTCCGGGACGGTTTTTGTAAAGCCAAAGGGAGCTCTGCTGCTGGACAGGCAGTGGCGTTTGCAGCAGCAATGCCTCGCGTGTCATCTGCCACAGCCAGAGGAAAAGTGGGAAGTGTGGGCCAGGCATGGATTACTAACACAGGAACATATGGTTTCCTGGCTGATCTGTGAAGCTTGGGTGTGTTTGGGAAAATAGATGGATTCATGGGCTTTGTGAACTTGTCACTGAGTTCTCACCCGCTGGAAAAACAGAACAGATTGCTTGTTACCCCTATGGCACTGCAGGGTGGGCCTCCCCAAAGTTTGCTTTATGGTTAACAGGGATTTCAGCCGTTTCAAAGTTTTCCTTTTGATTTGAATCAGAAACTTAATTTCCTGTGAGAGGGAATTTAAGGAACATTAATTTTACACCCAATAAAACCCTTATTTCAGCTGTGTCATTTTGATTATTTGCATGAAATGTGAGCACGAATGAATTAATTCAAACTTCAAATGACTTTCTATTTTCCAAACTTGCCAACTAACACCAGAAATTATGAACATCGCACCTATCTTATTGGAAGGAATTACTTTTACTTCTCATCTTTGTGTGTGTGTGTGTGTGTGTGTGTGTGTGTTAAGGACACATATTTTCACACACATTCATGCTGAATATTCTGTTTCAATCAGTTTCCAAAGGAAGACGTTCTCTTAAAATTTCTAGATGGCTTTAGCAGGGAATGTAAAAGGGCAAAGAAGTACCTATTGGTGCTGATGGGAAAGAGTAAGATGTGCCTGTGAAGATTGAACCACAATAAATAAAAAAACCCCTGTTTATTGCAGGTGCTCAAGAGCCTTCTGGGCAGAAGCCAAGATGCTTATGTTCCATATAGGCAAATTGCCAACGTGCACAGCAGCTGACCTGGCAGAGCTGAGGTTGCACTTTCTTGGGGAAGACACTGTAATTTGCTGTGAGACTGAAACTTTTTGTTAAAAATCAGTATTTCTGTCATTATGGTAGAAAGAGGAAGCAGGAAATTGGTCCTGGCTCGGTAAGGACAGAGCCTTCCAGCACATGCCAGTGGGTCAAAACTCCCTGAGCTGGGGTTGGGACTGGCCCCACAGGACTGGATATTCCCACAAGTGTCCCTAGCTCAGGACAGGTGTTGGTAAACTGGGAAAGGCTGCTGGTAAGTTGGTAAGCTTCCACTGCTCAGAAAACACATTTTGGATGAAAAAGGGCTTTAGTTGCCAGGGCTATCAAGGCATAGGGTTTCCTGAAATATATATTAATTTTATTAAATTTAAATGCTAAACAAGCATTTAGATCTCATCTTTTTCCTGGATGTTCTGCTAGAACACCCAAATCGTTTACTCTCCTTTCCAACATAAATTCAATAAAGGTTATTAGATCGGGTAGTTTGATATCTTTATTATTACAGGCAATTTCATTTCCTTCCATGTCCTTTGCAGAATCCAATAAATTGATTGAGGCTTGTTTTCCCAAAAAAGCACTTAGCCTTTGTTTGAAAACATCAGGAGACAGAGAATCATCTGTGCCTTTTCATGCCTTGTTCATGATGTGAAGCACTCGCTTCACGTCTGGTTTAGAGCTTGTCGTGGTTCTGCTTTCAGCAGCTTGTTCTGCCTGTGCTTTCCTCAGTGCATCAGGGAGTTTTGGGGGACCTGTTAGTTTTTCCCCTGAGAAAGCACTTATGCCTTGCAGTGTCATGTCTCTCTTTCCTGTTAAGCTACCCGTGCTGGTCTTTTAGTTCCTTACATCAGGCATTATGGGGGTTTTGCCCATCCTTGAGACTTCCTTGCAGGTTTTCTACGCCTTGTCTAATTTTTAAAGATATCTTTTGAAATGTGGGCATCCTGACGATTGCAGTCTCAAAACAGTGTCACCTGTGACACTCCTAGAGGTAAATTCACATCTCTATTCCCTCATGCTAATCAGTTTTTCATTCATCAGGAGGGCTTGTGGGGCCCTGATTGCTAGAGAATTCGGGGGTGCTGGGATTACACACCTGCTCTCAGTCTCAGCCCTCTTCAGGATTGTGGTTACCCAGAGCAACTTTTAGAGATGACCTTTTAAGCTTGTTTCTAGATGGAAAATTTTTGGTTTGGAAATGTTTTAATGGCTTGTCTCATGATAAACCCAGCTTCTCACAAATGATCCAGATCACACAGCCTAACTGCTTATTACTTCTCCCTACCGCTTAGCATCAAGCCTTTGATTATCTGCACGTTTTAGGGGTGCTGATTTTATATCAATTTCTACCTGAGGTTTTTTTTCTCTCCTACTTTGCTGATTTTCTACTTTGTTGCTTTTTTAATACAAGCATTTGTGTCTTCATTAGGTAAATTGCTTCAAGTTATTGATCCAGCTGAAAAGCTGCATAAGCTGTTTCTGGGCTTTGAGGGAAAGTATTAATGAGATTATTGTGAAACTGGATCCATTTTCTGGTTGAGTTTGGAAATGGCTTTGTTGCCAGATGCCTAACCATCCCCTCACCAGGAGCACTACAGTAGCTACCCTGTGGATATGACTTTTAAGATCCCTGCAGCAATTCCTAATTCTTGTGTGCTCTATTGATATAGAAAAGTGATTACTTTTTAATGAGCACATCTTGTGCTATTAATTCAAGTGCCTTAGGACTTCTAGGTGTATTGAAGCTGTGGTTGGCTTTATCAAACAGACTTGTAATCTCATTAACAAAGTAACATCTATTTTGCATAACCGTGCTAAGTAGCTTATTTATATTCTGATTTTCTATCTCTTGGAACAATCTTTGCATTCTTCATAGCTGGCATTTAGTTTTCTTACCTATAACTAGGCCAGATCATTTGAGTGTTGGCATGAAAATAATGGCTTTCTAGGCTTCTCAATATTATGCTTAAGATTTATGAAAAATTAGATGAAGAGGAGAAAACGCCAAAACCTTCTTGGCCAACTTCTAGGCATCTTTCAGGCTTCTTGAATTTTGAAGTTCAATACAGGTTATTTAAATTTCAGCTTTGTAGTTAATCATCAGTTAGTACAGGTGAATAGTAATCTACCTGTGCACAAACATCTGGCAGTGGTACAAGTGGATGAGCCTTCCCTTTGAGTACAAACCAAAACATTCATTGAGAGTAATGCATTCTATACATTATTACTTAAACCACCCTGATGGGCGAGCTTCTGTCAATATCTCTCTTGCTTCCAGTACAATTTTGAAAGAATAAAAAAAATCTGATTTTTCCTAATCCTCTGATCACACCATTTTCCATAGAGTCCATTTTTCATATTCATGGCTTGTCATGCTTGTCCTTGACTTGAAATATGACTCAACAGAAAGCCAGTAAATTCTTCTTTTGGAATTATTACTTGTGTTTCTGTTAAATACCAATTTTAAAGTGTGTCGGATGTTTTAAATTAATAAAGATATACTCTTTCCATTGAACAATTTTGCTAAAAACATTGGAAATGGGTCAATTTCTACTACTCACTTTAGTGCGTGTGTGTACAGATTCTTGTTCAAGTTGCCCACTGTTCCCTGTATCTAATGGGTGTGTTCCCAATGACTCTCTGTAACCAGCTGCTCTTCACCAGTCCCAGCGCAGGGATTGTTTCACCTGCACCTGGTATAACCTAGCCCTGCAGCATCCCTCCTGACAGCTGAATCCCTGAATCCCTCTCTGTTAGAAGATCACAGATCTTTAGAAGCCATATGATGAGTGCTCTCTGCACAAGACTTCAAGCAGCAGTGTATTAAATGGAAGGGTATCTTTATCTTTTTAATTAAACAGCTCAAAACAAACCCAATCTCTTTCTGTCTCATCTCTCAGACCACTCACACCTGCCTGTCAGTGTGCTTTTCTCCTTGATTAGTAAAGATAAAATCAGTGTAAGCTTAAACAGTGTAGGTAAGTGAGTGAGTGATGAAAATCAGCTGCTCTGATATGCTGGAAAGACAGAGCTGGGTTGAACTGGGAATGGTTGTATAGTGGTAACATAGGGCTGTCTTTTTGCCTTACCCATAACCCATGGCCCCAGCTGTGATGGCAGTTTGCTGAATCACTGTTTGCTCACTGCCAGCTGGCTTTTCACACAACAACAAATAAAGCAAGAAGATGTGTTTCTAGGAACTAGGACAGGCTCAACTTTCATTTGGTGTCGTGATTTGTAACTGATCCTGAAACCACTATGTAAAGGTCCAGAGAAGTGATCAGAACAATTGTAAAAGCTAAACTGACTTTTTTTTAGCTGGCTTGATTTCGAATGTGTTATGCTGTTTGTTATGTTTCAATTGAATTATGCCATTTGTTGCCTCTTGGTTACCTAATACCTCAGGATGTTACTTTACAACATGACTGCTGTCCTGGTGTTGCTACCCTACCACACCTCAGGGAGTTTGGAGTCACCCTGTAGCTGTAGAGCAATGCACTGTTTCTCTTCTTGCTTTCCCATAGTAAAAGATGAGGGAGAGCAGGCCACAATGGCAAGATTTACAGCTGTGCCCAGCCAGCTCAAGAGGCTGAACTGGAAATGCCCCAGATTCTGCTTCTTGGGCAGCCTGACCCCAGCCCCAGCTGATTTTTGGGGTTGTCCTGTTCAGGGCCAGGAGCTGGACACGGTGATCTTTCCAGGCTCAGGATATTCTATGATTCCATGCTCCAGCATGGGGCTGGGGCAGCTGCAGTGTGGGTAGTGAGGGAGGCTGCTCAGCACCACGGAGAGGTTTTAAACCCAGTGAACAAACTATGGGGTGGGACTAATGCAGAAGCATTTTATTTGGTAGCTAAACACACACAAATGTGTAGCTGTGTTGAATTTGAAGCATGGCTCTGCAAAGTAAAAAAGTGGCATCTTCCAGATCAGAGTGATTTCTAGGGCATGTTGGCTAATTTGTGCCTCCTTGTGTGCCCTAAGTGACTTGAGCCACAATGCCTCAGCTACTTTGCAGAACGCCTGAAGATTTTACAGTATCTCTGTTTGTCCTTATTAGACATGCTTAAGAAACAGCCCAAGTTTCACAGACTTGGTAGAGCTCTAGAGAACTCAAGGTCCATGTTAAAGGTGCCCGTGCCCTGTGTTGCCAGTAACCCAAGTCATTTCAAGTTGCTTATTACAGGTTTGGCAGACCCTTTATATGGGTTTTCCCTGCAAGATTCCCTCATAGAAAACCGAGCTGTGACCGCCTCCTGTTGCACAGGCTCCTTCTCTGGAGAAAGAGAGTTCCTCCATGCAGGGATCCAAGCTGCTGGTTGAATAGGGGTGATCAGAAACTTACTGGGCTAAGGCCTAATGTGACCCTGGGTGAAAACTGCTGACAGTGAAATGAACAGCACAGCAAGTTCATCAGCAATGCAGGAAAAGGGAGTGTGTGTGTGCAAAGCTGCCTCCTCTGTCACCGTGCCTGGAAGGAGATGAAATCTCTGTGTGAGACAAATTTTCAGCTGCTGCCAACGAAAGCTATGGTTAGTTTAACGCATTTTGTCAGCTATCTAGTACTCAATTAATGTGACATGAAATAAAATGGCATGAGCACATATCATTCTCTGTTATGTATTTCTGGTGAGTGCTAATTAATTTGTCATTCCACTTTCCACACTGTACATTTACACAGTAATGAGTTGTAGCCATCTGCTGGCATGAAATGATCTATTTTTTTTTTCTCCTCTCCCCAGAAAGGAGATAGACAGAACGCCTTTCGTGTTTTTCCTTATACTCTTAACATGCTCAGAAAACCTTATGCTTAACACTGACATTGGCAACAACAAATGATAATTTATACATGCAACCGTGTAAGACCAAGGAAAGAGTTTTTAACCCTACGTTGTTTGATGATTTAAAATAGTTACCATGAATGTTCTGTCTTGGGGAGTTTCATGTAGTGTTGTAAGAGAGCAACAACTGCATTTTTTCCCTGAATGGGGAATGCATTCTAAGGTCTTTTACTAATAAGAACAATAAGGTAAAGGTAGTCTATCCTCATCGGAAAACTGCTCCATAGGCAGCAGCTTCTCTACCATGAATGTTAAACCATGCAGAGCCATGGAAATAGAATAAAGGAGCTTCAAACTGGTGAAATAGAAAGAAGGGGAAATAATTGAGGCAATAATTCCTGTTTGAAAAAGGTATGGCTGCTCTGAGCATCTACTGCCCCAGCCTGCTGACTTTTCACATTGTATTGAGAATGCTTATAGACCCCGCAAGACTTGACTCATATAATGGCAAATATGTCTGTAAGGGGGGGTGAGACTCTTAAACTGATTTATACAGGTACCTCAAGACACTTTTTGCGTAGTTGATCCTGAAGTGAGGGAAAATGAAATCTCTTTTGCTTAAAACAACAATTTTACTAATTTGCTTTTTACACCGGAGTTCTCAACGTCTCTTATAAAACCCACTGTGTTTTTTACATCATTAAGCCCTGAGATAGCAAGACAGCTATCCACCAGCTGTTGGTACCTCACCTATTTCATCCTTGATTTCTCTTAGAACTCCTCAGGGAATAATGTGGATATATGTGTGTTTATTTTCACAGTTAGTTCAGTAACTTCTTCTACAGCCACTTCAAATTTCAGATATTTGTGGCCCGCTTTTGTCCACCCAGGAATTCCAGCACAGGGGTCTCCCCAGTTTCTTCCAAAGTGAATACTTATGAAAGGAATTCATTTAGCTTCCCTGCAGTGGCTCTGCCAGGGGTTGCCCTTGTAGAGATGTCTGAGCCTTACTCAAAAAATACAGTAAGTACTTTGACTCCTTGAAAGAATAGAAGTCACAAATATCAAGAAAATCAAATGAAACAGATGGGCAGGAAGAGCTACAGATATGTTTAATGTATTAAACACACTGAGGACTCTACCTTGCAGTGTGCTATCAAGCAAACTTTAGTTTGTATGGACTGAAAAGTGTATGGACACGGAGCAGCACTCTGGCTACTCAGTGGGTTTGTGCCCCCAAGCAGGTTTTTACCTGCCCTGCCAACATGTGGTGGCTAATCACTCCACTGATGAGCATGTGCCTGCTTGGGCAGTAATTAGGGAGTGGCTGTGAACTCATAGCCTGCTCTGCTTGGTGACATATTTTTGTGTTGTGTGTGTGTGCATTCACAGATCTGAAGGCTATGATTTATCAGTCTTGAATATCTGGGCAGTTTCATTGTTTACAAAAACAGAAACAACATGGCATCTGCAAAGCTGCAATCATCTGTAATTATTTTTGCAGCATGCTTCTTCTTTGGTAGGTTCAAAGGCTGGAAAGAAATTAGTGAAAATACACTTCTTAAAAGTTTTTTGATTCATTTTCTTTCCCAATCACCCACACACTGTTTCTTCCACTCATGCTGTTTTTATCTTGGTGGCATTATCTGTTTTCACTTATAGTTAGTTGTGTGACAGCGACCTGCTGATTTTTCAATGGCTTCCAACAGTACTTATTATCTAGCACTCTTCTTCAATCAGTGGATTGCAGAAGTACAGTGCACTCAGGGATACTCGGATAAGGGGTTACAATCAAACAGTGTTACAGAGATGTGTTCTCCTGCCTTTCTGGAGTGCTTATTTGCACATTTGGCAGAGTCATGGTACTGACATTTGAAGTTCTAACAGCGCTTTCTTTCTGAGGGTCCCCAAGCACTGTGCCAAGCGCTGGTAGATTCACTGCCTTAAGTGTGCTGGGACTTCAGCACCTCCTAGGAATGCTGGAACTGGCAATTCTAATTTTACAGTAACAGAAGTAAGATTTTACCCCATCTTCACAAATTTTTAGTAGGAAAGCAACTGCTTTATCTTCTAAGCATTTCCTGAGGTCCCTTTGATGGAAGACACACGGGGTAGCTATAGTTGGCAGATTTCCCTGAGCTGGATGGAGGCAGAGAATAATCTCATTTAATCAGTGGCAGAGTAACTTACTGTACTTTTATTTGGTCATACACAAAGAACTAAGAAACATCTCCCATATCACAAATCAGTGGGGAGAAGGTGGGATGGCACACTGACAGAAAAGAGCTGGGACTTTCTCTGGGCTCTGAACACAAGCGAATGGCTGTAGGTTACCAAGGCCTGTCTGCCTGAGTGAGGAAGAACCAAAGGCAGAAGGCAGTAGGCGAACCAGGGAGATGAATTAGAAATTTTGGTGATTTAAGCCTGAGAGAAATTGTGCTAATGTCACTGTTGGCTACTGAGAAGTTGGAAAAGCAAAGCAAGGTCCACTTATTTTTTGATTACTAAAAAGGGGCATGTTTCTCAAAAATAAATAAACATTTCTATCCCTACCTCACTTCTCTAAATAATAATGTAGCTTGGAAGTGTTCATTACCAGCTGAAGTGGAAAGAGACAGAAAGAACGTCTCCTATAACCTACTTTGGGAAAGAGGATAGGAGCACATATGCTGCTCCTGTTAACTCTGCTTGCCGGGAGTAAGAAAACCTTAGAAGCCCAAGAGTTTACACCCTAAGGAGCCAAAATTACAAGGAAAAAAAGTGGGGAAAGTGAAAGCAAATCACTCGGTTTACTGCTGTAGCCATTATTTGGAGTTACCGGGAGAAGTAGCACCAATAATGTGGGTGGACTACTCTGTTCCAGATATTAGCAATATTCCAGTACAATTTAGGGAAATTTACCTGGATGCCAAGTCTTCTGTCTCTGTTGATTGTGTTTAACAAAACGTAGTTAGCATCATCAGGCTGAAAAAAGACTTAACTGAAGTAGTTTGCTGTACCTTTATAAAAGTTCAAAGTATTGAAAGGCTTTCAGGCTACAAGAGTATCTTAGAGAAAAATTTTACTCCGAAAAGTTAGGCTTATTTTGAAAACACTCTTAAAAGGTGATACTGTGACCTTCTCGCTGGCTTGTTGTCTCAGTGAATATGAAATACTCTTCTCTCTTCGTAAATTCACTGTTGGTGCTGAAATAAAGATCAGGGACTCTTTCCCCTGTTGCATTAACAATTTTATGCAGGTAACTGCTGAAGGGAGGCTGAGATGGACATTCAGTTTCTCTAGTAAACATTTGGAGTTCTGCTCTTTTTACTTGCTGAATTATTCTGCCCTGCCTAAGAGTATTTCTTCTTTTAACTCCTTCACAAACACCCCAGATGGTCTTTGTCATTCACCATCCCTCTGCTTTGATGATCACATAGATAACAATCTCTGGACAGCTATAATTCTCGCTGTAGGTATTTTCCAGCATTGAGAGCTATACAAGAAATCAAAGAAACTGCATTAGAAAAGTTTTCAGGAAGCTGTCTAGCCGATACCCCTCCTCTGAGGCAGGATCAGGAGCATCTGTGTTTCTTGAACATGTCAAAATAACCTATCCTTAAAAGCCTCTGAGACAGAGGTTCCATAACCTCCTGAGGTACTGCTTCCCTGGGGTACCATGTAATGAGTGGTATGCTGAGACTTCCCTGCTGTCAGGCATAAGTGTCCCTTACCGCAAATTAAATGAGTTATTGTTCTATCTTTCAACAGCAGTCTATTGCTATCCTTTTTTTGACACACTCCATAACTTTGCCCTCTGGTTTATGCGTCCTTTCATTCCAGTTCTGGAAAAAGCCATTCCCCACCGCCCCACCGCCCCACCCTTTTGTTATTGTTGTTATTTCCCTACCTTATTTTTGAAAGCTTTATAATTGTGTCTATTCTTCTCTGAATTATGCTTTTTGAGACCCAATCAAACTCCAACTGGAGATCTTGAGTATTCTCCAGACTGTAATGCTTTTTCTCTGCCTAGCAATGTTTTTTTCTCATGTAGGACTTAACCAGGGCAGAACTGTTCATTCAGGTGTGCCTGCCGTGTCTGGCGAGTGCGGGCCAACAAAAAGAGGAGCGTGGTAGTAGAAAATCAGGTAAAGATGAGAACGTGTAGGTTGATCCTACAAGGGGGATCCAGATGGACCTTGGAAGAGGGAAGTGACCTGGATACTAAGGCACTGCTAGAGGGCCCTAAACTGTCTGGAAAGGAAGTTATGAGACAAGAAAAGAGAGTGGAACTGTCTTCAGAAAAGGAGATCTTGAAGGCTCGGAGAGGGAAAATGACTTGGTAACTGGGATCATCCCATAAAATATGTAAAGACAACATCTTTAAGGAGATGTCAAGTAGAAGAAAGCCTAAGGAGGTGTTGCAAGTCTTACAGAAAGCCCGAGTTGTATGAATTCCTGGGAATAGTCTTGCTGGGATTAGTAGGTCTAGTAGGTCTACAACCCTTGGGAAAGGTCCTCCTCTAGAAGAGTTCCTATGCAGAGGAACAACTGGAGAATTGTTGCCTAGGGGAAAACTCATAGAGTTGTGCCTACAGAATGGGTTGGAGAGGAAATAACAGGTAAGAAAGGATGGAAGAAGAGATGAGAACATTGTCACTACTCCCCCCTAACTGAGGGAGGGAAAGGTGGTTCTGGTGACTTTCAATATATCCTTTTTTTTGCAACTGTGTCTCTTCACTTTCAGGTTTTGAGCCACAAAACCTGCCAGGGCTGGAACGTATCTTGGCTATTCTCCATGGAGTATGTGTATCATTCAGTTTTACTTGTGACATGGTCCTTTGTACTTTGAATTTTACAATTTTCAGACTATTGCTCCAATGCTTCACACTCATTTTAAATCCTGATCTTCTCATCTTAGCATGACCTTCATGCTAACTCATCACCCAAGTCATTGATAAAGATATGAAACACATTTGTCTTGGGACAGTCTGTGTGACCTGACTTGAATGACCCTCTCATTTAAAGCAGATAGCCTAACATATAAATGTGCATTTACCTCACAGCCTTTATTTCAAGCTCTTTTCTGAGAACAGAAGTGGGACTGTATCAAAGGCATGCTAACATCAAGACATACTGCATCAGTAGCTCCTTTCCCTACATGAGACTAGTCATCTTTTCAGAGAAAAAGATGAAAAGGTTTCTTACAGCTTGTTCCTGACAAATGCAATGTTGTTGAGGAAGGACCTGCTTTCAGAGTTGGAAACTCTGCAATGACATAAGTCAAAATTGTAGAGCATCAGCTTCCTTGATAAAAAGGTAGTGGGTTTTTTTCTGCACTCATATCTTTATACAGATGCAGTTTTGACATCCTCTTTCCATTTAATTTCTTGTCAAACACATGTGCTACAACCATTTTGTGAATAAGTTAGCTAGCCCATTGACATTAACAGGGAATTTTCTATTGCCATAATTGGCCAAAGGCCTAACTGGCTGCAGCTGAAAGTAGGTTCCATGCCAGCACAAGGAATAATTGCACTCAGCAAAAATTACATCCTGGCAGTTGCAGCTGAACCCTGTAGCTCCACTCTATTTTAGCCCATACTGGTTCAGTTAATAGTTATTTTATCTTGCAGTAACTAAGGTGGTTTTAAAACTTTTTTTTCCTTGATAGTAAACTATATCAATAATATGAATGAGCTGAAAAAATGTATTTTTATATTAGAGATATTCTAGCAGTTAAGAGCAAGTAAGAAAGGAATTAAAGTAACTTTGCATGCCTTTCCTGTTCTCCATTAGCCCATACGACATCACTGGCTGTCCAGTTTGTATGGCAAGATGTAACATTAAAGCTCAGTCAGTTTTTAAATTACTTCCCTGTATGTTTCCTTTCTCATATATTTTCCACTCACCCTTTCACTGTTGTTGTTGTTTGGGGTTTGTTTTGCTTCTCCTCCCTTCTGCTGTCTTCTCATTCTCTTGTTTTTCAGTTAAATGGTTTGGCTGAGCCCGTTCCCAGTCTGGCACAGTGGCAGGAAGGAAGTACCAGGAGCTGGAGGAATGGCTCACCAGGCAGTAAGGCAGCAGGGTTTATCCTTCACCCAGTGGACTGTGGAAGAGCCCAAATGCTCTTGTGCATGTTGGGGTGTGGGCTGCTCTCAGGAAGCTGGTGATTGCTTGGTGCAACTTCTTCTGCCCCCTCTGGTGCAGGAGATGGCTTTTGGCTTTCCAGGGGCTTTCTGGTCTCTCATGGATGCAGGTGCCATCTGGTCAGGGGTCTGTGCTGCAAGGGGGTGTGAAAGGACTGGAATTATCTGATACAGGTCATTATCACTGAAAGTTAACTGTACTTCTATTCAACCTCACTTTGAGGTAAAATATAAATTCTGCAGTGTGTTTATGTGCTTTGAAGGGCATCAATGTCTATTTTCAAGATAAGCCTAAGGGGTAAAGCTTGGATAGCTTGTGAACTTTTCTAAGCAAGGCCAAGTTCCAGAGCAAGCCTGTATTCCTGCCAAATAGCACACTGCTGCTTGGAGTGCCTCATTTCTCCTTTCCCAATGGGCTGTGTTACTGTTATGTCTCCCTGCATAATATTTACCCTTTGTCTGTAATCACATCTGTTAGGAGGGACAGTGGCCTGCCAACAATACATTCAATGGCACAGGATGCTCTTAAATTAAGTGTAAGTATTTGCAAGAGCATAGTGTGTGCTCTAGTTTCTAGGCCTCCAGCTATCCCCCATGGCTCCTTTTATTCATGCCTTCATCAGAAACCTGGAAGGTTTTTTTAAGTAATATGCTAAGGTTAAAAAAAAAAAACCAAAACTACCTGAAGGTGTAATAATGGAATTATATGGTGTACCTTGCAAAGTTCAGTGAATTTGAAATTTGGAGTGGAAATGTGCCTTCTCCTGCAAACAAACAAACAAAAAAAATGATTAGATATTTCCATATAGACAGATGGTCACTTTCTCCTAAAAGCCAAATATCAGACAGTTGTGAGCTGAAACATGGCCACGGCAGCCAACATCTGGTAAAATTGTGAGCAGTAATGTAGTAATATTTTACCATTTAATTTCCTTTATTGGGTTGTTTTCTATGCATTGAGTGATTCATTTCTCAGTTTAGTTTCACAGTGATCCCCTTCTCAATTCTTATTTTCATCTCTTCTTGAAATACATGCTGTGGGAAATGGACTGTTTTAGCTTTGCTCTCCAGTATTGTGAAGAAAAGTGTTCTTACCAAAAAACAGTGAAACTTTACTTTTTAAAAAATCCATAGGTGGGTTGTACTGCTTTTTTACACCAACATCAATAACACAGCTTGCAATGTTAGTTGAAAACATTCTGCTGTGTTGCATTAATCTAGTGCCCATCATAGACTGTACATACATAGTTCTGGAAGCTTTAAACAGAGCTGGATAAAAAAGCAGCCTCAGGGAATGTATAACCCAAGTACATAACAAGAGGAAAAAAACCCCAAAGAGTAGATCACAGTAGTCAGTGTGATAATCAGCAAACTTAGCACAGAGACCACAGCTTGTGGTAGTTGTCATAGCAAGGAAAGTTTTAAGAAGTATTCTGAATGCAGTCATTGAGGCAATTTTAAGTTGCTACCTCCCATACATAAAAGTGCAGTAATTTGAAACTCGGTGGGTGTGTGATACAAACTGGCAGTGCGAGCCTGTCAGTCTCTTGGTGTTGTTCAGAAAAACAGGTCAGTCAGGTGGGTCAGAATATGGAAAGTCTTGGAAGAGAAAACAAGTAGCCAAGACTGGGTGCTCTGTAGCATACAGAGGCAGCAGCATGGATAGATTGCAAGACAAGATTCCAAAACGGTGGTCCAGAAAAGCAGATTTTGCAGGTGTGCTGTGCATGGACATGAGCAGATGGGGGAGAGGGCATGGCTGTGCCTCTCTGAGCCAGGGAGGAGCAAGCTGCAGAAGCAGAGGCATGGAAATGAGACCCTCTCACTCCAGTCCTGAACAGACACTTACAAAAGCCTTGTTAGATCTTCATGGCTTAAAGTGCAGACTTCAGCTGTCTCAGTAATCTTTCGTGGATTAAACCACTGTCACCAGAGAGACAATTAAGGCTAAGATGAGTTCACAATGTTGGGTTCACGCTTTACTGTTAAACCATAAACAAGTTGAGATTTCATAGTAGGATATTTTGGACTTTAGTCTTAATCTTAGGGGATTCACAAAGAAAATATCTCTTGAAAAATGTAAATTATGCACAACATCTACATAGTTCTGCAAAGCAAATTGCAAAGTTTATTCTAGCTTTCTGTGTTACAGACTTTGTTTCTCCCAGAAGATACAAATTTTCCTGAATTTGTGGAACAACAACGTGGGTTTTGGGCTCCCCTAGAATGAGAGGAGTTAATTTCACATTGCACTTGCCCCATGAAAGTTCAGCAGCTGCTATGCTGTTGGGCAGCATGTAAGGTAGGAGTGAACAGAGCCCTCCCTTTGTCTGCTCATTGAAGCTGCACAATCTGTGAAAAAAAAAATGCTTTGGGAATGAAACCCCAAGAATTAAAGAAAAATTGATATTGGGTACAATTTCTGACTAAATTCTTGTTTTCGTGTTTTTATTTGGGTAATTTTGTCAGCTCCCACATGATGTGCATATTGCTTTCAACCACCAGCAGAGCTTTTCATTGCCATGCAAAGAAGCTGGCAGTAAATTATAGAACTCTGACAATGTGCTTTTTTCTTTATCCCAGTGGCACCAACCTACTTTACTACCTCTAAGTCAAAAATGCACCACAGTTAATACAGAATTTCATATTCATGCATACAGTTGATAAAAAGAGCTGCTTCTTTTTTAAATTATGCTTTTTTAAGATCTTGACTTTAAAACAAACAACTGTCTGAAAATCTTCATTGACCTAACTTCTCCAGCTATGCATTTTTGAATGGACACATATCCTGTCTCAGATTTTTGACCTGGATAAAGTATAAAACAGGTGTTAGAAGCTGAAAGTTAAGACTTTACTTCATGGTATCCCTATGCCAAAATCTCGAATATATGTATTGGAACAGCAACTACCCCCATTGTTGTCACATCAGTCTTAAAGCACTTAATATCACTCTGTCCTCTAATGAATATTGGAACATGTGTCAAATCAAGAGGCAGTATGAAAGCTTTATGTTAAGCTCCATTCAGCTTCAACCACTAGTTGATTTGCATTGGCTTCCAAAGCATTTAAAGTGTTTGGAACAGGAACAAAAAAAATTAGTAGGAATTCAATGAGAGAGAAAGGTTCAGCACATGTCTCTTCTAATTGATGCTCTCACAGGTCAGGCATTCAAACCTATCCTTTGGATTTTTCTGAATTTCTGGAACCACCACTTTGAGACGTGAGCTTGCATATATGAAATGATCAGATGAAATGAAAAGGCACTACACAATTCAGTAACACTTTCCTTAGCATATTTGATGTTTATCTTTGAAAAACATCAGTGCTTAAAATTTTCAGGAATTTCTTTCTAATTAAATATATCATTCTAAAGTCTCTACTGAATGGCTTTATAAAGTATGGTTTGTCATTTAAAAAAAAGAAAGCATTTTGTAAACAAACTTGGGAAGGAAATTAAGGAATTTCCCAAGGAAGGGACTGGTTTTGCAATTTCCCCCACTATTAATTAACTATGATTTTAATATTACAACAATATCCTGGGGTCCAAAAGAGTTGGGGAATTCTCCATATTAAGCAGTTAACAGCTGTTCCCATTCCAGCTGTGTTGAGGACAGATAGCAGAGACCAATATTTGAAGGAAAAGGAAGTACTGCTATCTCCTTTTAAATGCAATGTACTGGGGCAGGGAGGCTAATTGACTGGCCAAAGATCAGATGGGTGGACTTTAGTTAGAGTCAGAAGTAGAAGCACGATGACTGGACCACCAGGTCGCAAGGCCAGCCCTGCTCTCTTATAGCCCTGATTGCAGCTAAGGTGCTTGTTTGTAACATGAAAAACCTCAGAAAGTTTGTTTCAGATAAGCATTCATTCCTCTGAGAGCTTATCTCAGCCTAACTCAGACTAACTGACTCCTCTCAGCCTGCAAAGTGGATGTATTGCAAGAACTTTTATAAAAATATTTTTCTGTATTTTAAAATCCAGTTAGAATCAAGGGCTAAGAGGGATGACAATTAAAGATAATGTGAAGTGAATAAACTAAATTTCAAATCCCAGTATGATTTGATCTGGCAGATTTTGGTGAAAGTCACTCTGGTTTCATTTTTTTTACCTCCCCCGTTGCACTGGAAAGAAATTGAGCATTTCCCCTGCCCCTCTTTGGTGAGTTGTTGCCTTCCTTGGCTTGCAAGGACTGCTGTTGTCCAAGATGTCTTGATGGGATGCGGGAGGAAAGGTTCTTTCACCCAATAAAGTCTCAGAATCAGGCCAGCATGAACTAGGGATCAGATCCTACTGCAGGATGCAGCAACCAGAGGCCATGATTTGCTGAACCTGTTTCGTGCTTTTCCAGGACAAAGCAAAAGCTCATGTCCTGCTCGTTGGTGGGTGTAAACTCAGCTTTCCTACCTTGTCTCAAAACACCCTCACCCGTCTTGCTGGGCATCAGAAATGGCGTAACAAGTTCTGGAACACAGTTCTAAGGCAGTCTGTTATTCTGGAGGGACAAGACAAAAAGCCACTCATGAGAGAGATGCACAGATGAGTTGGTGTGTTTGAGTGCAGCACCTGCTGAGAGAGGCTGCCCAGTATGAGCCGTTCACTTGCCATTGCTTTTGTTCATATTTGGCTGAACTGCTCCTGGCAGGACTTCCCTAAGGGATGTCGCAAGACTGCACTGCATTCCTTCTCTCCCAGCCAAACTGCGGGAAGAACTGGGTATCACTCTCTGATTTTTGGGTAACACTAGCTCAGTCTAGTTGTCTGGTTCTTACAGACCTCTTCCTCTCCAACCATTCTTTACCTTTTGCATCATATTTAGTGACAGCTAGTGGAAGGCTGTGTTTCTTCCTGGATAAGGATGGGACTCTGAGAGATTTTTTGTCTGCAAAGCTGTCTTAGGGGAAGTGTCTTGATCAGGTATAGTTTCTGTATGTGCAGAGCCTTCATCCACAAAGGCTTTGGGGATATTGAATTGTGCTCTAATGATTGCTCTGTCTTTACTATCCTTACTGAGCACTGGCCTTAAAAATAACCTTAAAATGCTTCCTTGCTTTTTCTGTCCTTTGAGTGCCAAGATCTCCTTTGATTATCTCTGAAATATCTTATTTATTTGACAGTCGTATTTCTGGGCACAGAATTATGGGATGTTAAATGCCCTTTCTCTGTGTTCAAGGCCCTGTGGTTTATTGTAACACAAGTACATTTAAATTATTAAAACCATAAATTCATGCCATGACACTGTATAAATATTGTTTATAGGTTGTGAGAGACTGGACTGTTAATGGTTGCTGACTCAAACCAATATTCTATTTGTAGAGGATCCAGGGTGCTTTGCTGAGGCCAGGTTTGCACCCTCAGGGAGGTGGGGGAGGAGGTGAGTTTTTGGGTGTGTGGTGGCCATTTGCATAAGACAGAGATAGAGGCTGCAAGCCGGGCTTTGAGGATGATAAGAGGCAGATCCTGCAAGGTGGGATGTTTGTTCTCTTACCCTTCCTTCCGTCCTTCCTTCCTTCCTTCCTTCCTTCCTTTTTCTTTCTTTCTTTCTTTCTTTCTTTCTTTCTTTCTTTCTTTCTTTCTTGCTTTCTTGCTTTCTTGCTTTCTTTCTTGCTTTCTTTCTTTCTTTCTCCTTATACATTTTCTTAAGTGGTATTTCTATGCTTTCATATTGCAATATTACTATTCATAATAATAACCAAAATGGTTACATACCTCCTTTCCTTTGCAACTAAACTTTTCTAAAGAAACCCTACATATATATATATTTTAAAGCCCCCACAAATCATTTGGTGTCATTTCACTCTAATCCCCCCCAAGGGACCTACTAACAAGAGCCTGAGTTATCCTCACCTTCTGGTGAGTGTTTAAAGGGAAATACAACCCTCTTTGGCAATGATGTAACTGCTGCAGAATCTTTCTATCACCTCTATCACCTCTATCACCTTTCCATTTTTTACATGTAAAGAGAAAAATGTTATTTTTGGTGTTTAAATCATATCCTTTGCCTCAGACAGGTGTTAGCCATTACGCTATTAGCATATCTCATTCTTCTGATGTATCTCCTGAAGAGCAAGCAAGGTTATTCCCAGACAACTAAGTAGTCAAGGACTAAAGTTTGTATTAAAAAAGATATTTATTTTGCTTAATAAGTTGCTGTTAGAGAGATGCTTCCTGAATCAGTGAGTAATCCCTTTGATTTTTCATGACTGCAGTGAAAGCTGAAGCTCATCAGCCCTTAATAAATCCTAGACCCGCAGAGATCTGCTCTACTAAAAAGTCTGCAGCTGGAGTGTGAGCTTCCTAAGGGGAGCTCTGCCCACAGCTATGTGTTATCCTAAACCAAGAGAGAAGATCCCTCCTCTGGCCTCTGATCTAAGAGTTGTCAGATGACACAGAAAGTTGGTCTTTGAAATCACATGTCTTAGCAAGAAATATGAATCACATGTCTTGTATGAACTATGAAACTATTTTTATTGCTGTTGGGGAGTTTATTACATCTTTATCAGCAGCAATAATTGCTTACTAAATGTTGCTCCAGCTTCTATTTAATTTTTGGGGGATTTAAATCAGTAATAGAAAGGTAGGCTGACAAGAAGGCAGCATAATTATGTGAAGGGCAATTCCAACTTAACAAAGCATTGAAACACTATCATGGAACAAGGTTCCTTAACAAGTTGCAACCTAGGAATGCAGCACAAAATTTCATATTTAGATCACAGTAGTGAAGTATGTTCATGCTCCTCTCTGAATGTGTTTCATGTATTATCAAAACTCAAAGTGGGGTTGAATGTTCTCACTTAGCCTTGTGAATGTACTGAGAAATACAACACTGAAGCAAGGACGTTTCTTTTTTGTGCAGGAAATATTACCAGCTGTTAATTCCACCATACTCACTATTGCCCAAGACCTTGCTTGCTTTGTGTACCCCTCTTTGTGCCCATGCCCACCCAGTCTGCACCTTAATATGAGGGTGTACAAGGAAAATATGGCATAGGGTCTGGGAAATCAGCCCTTGAGAGTGGCTGGAGGAAATACCTTCAGCCTGAGAAGAAAGTGCCTGGGAGCTGGATAAGGAGAGCTCTGGTCCTCCACTGGTGCTTGATGCAACCCTGAATCCCTGGCTCTTATGCAAAATTTCCCCCTCACGCTGCCCTAACTTCATACTTATTTGTTCCACAAGGAGACCCCTGAGATAATGCTTTCCTTTGCTGTTTCCAGGCTCAAGCTGAAAACTGAAAGCAAAAGTAAACATCTCCAACAAGGCTCTGTGCAAGTGAACCCTTGCCACTTCAGTGGCAGCAGCAGTCCTGGGGATTCCCATGAGTCCCCCTTCTTGTCTCTCTTCCTCTTGGTATCTCAGTTGCCTGGGGAAAAGCTGCTCTTAATTTACCCATTTGTTTCAGTTTGGTTCACCCAGCAGCTCTCTGCAGCTCTCAGACAGCTGTGCTGTGTGTGTGGAGACAGGAGATCTTGACGTATTTACTGCCCAAAACGTGGGACAGCTCATGTCTGTGGCCTCTGTGGTGTCTTGGTGAACCAGAAATGCTGCGTGCCAAAAGGTGTATATGGGGCAATATTAGAACAACAACTCTCTAGTCTCTTTCAGAAACTCTTTCTTGAAAGGATCAGACCCCAAGAGGAGTCCGAGTGACCTTACAAATCCATCAGGATTAGTGAAGAGATGAGACTCATGCTGCGGTCTGAAAACTGATGGAAGGGAGTTTATTCTGCTGCTGTCACTAAGTGCCAAAAATAGCAATGGATGCTTGAACTGGTGAGCGTAACTTTTTCTACAGAGAATGTAGGGCTCTGTCCCTAAAAAAGTTACTGTATATTTCCAGTGTGTTGCTGCCCTGACTTGCTGAGTTCTGACATGTAAGAGTGCATGAGCATACTTGTGGGCATGCTGTTGGGCATGGTGACTTCAAGGGAATATGTGATTTGTCATCCTTAAGGAGTATAGAAAATACTAAGGGTAGAAAATAGAATACTGTTATAATTATAACAGTATAGAATGCTGTTATAATTTCCTTGCAATGATCACATTGCTAATTTTCTTTTAGTACTTCTGGGCAAACAGGTCATGGTGTCCAAATCAATTTAGAAAGCTGTAATAATTGCTCTTATGCTTTAAATAAATTCTCGGAGCAACGTTAGCACACTGACATCTTAGTTTCGTGGTGATTTGGGAAATTTACCAGGTGATATGTAACCAAATGAAGTCCTCGAGTAATACAAAACCTGTTCTTGGAGCCAGGATAAGATAGTGCCAATATCTGGAAAAGAGCTTTTCCACAAAGGGCCTCTCTGGCTGATTCTTTATTGCAAAAATTATTGTGAAGCAGACATGTCTGTAGTACTGTGTTAGTTCAGTGAGGACCAAATGCATGTTTGAATGTACATTCCCTAATTATGGTCCCTAACTTTGGGTCAAAGCTCAGTCCTGTGACGGGGAAGAGAATTTCCTGTTGCCATTAAAGGGTCTTGAGGGATCTGCCCAGCCCCCTTACCTTATCCTTAGTGGAACAATGCCAGGTAGAGTCACAGCATAACTCTGTGTCTCAAACCCCTTTTCTTCTTTCCAGGACTTGTTTTCAAGATATCAAAGAGCAACCAGAGCAACTCAGCAAACCTAAGATGTCAACCTCCTAAACAAGTTTTGAAAAATAATTTAATAAAGTAGCATAAATCTCAGACCTGAAAAAAAGCTGCTCTGGGATTAAATACACACAGCTGCTTAGTCTGTTTGTAATCCAGTTTTCCCTGTGGTATCTGGCAGTCAGAACATAAAAAAGCATTCTTGAAATTAAACTTTTTTTAGGATTCCCATACACAAAAGCATCTGGATACTTAGAACTTAAAAAAAGTGGGAAAATCAGCATAGCTCAGACACTGCAGTTCTTATTAAAAGATAAACGCATTCCAGAGATGTATTTCTGGTTAATATAATCTTGAAAAATCTTCAGAAGAGAATAGATGTGGAGAACGAAGGCAGTTTATGTGGCACAACATCTCCTTGTAATCTGCCCTTGCTTGAAGCAAGAGCTGTAGTTTAAGTTACTGATTCCAACTAGTTCTCTTGGAAGTCAGGGTTCAATTTACATTTATGACTGCCTGAAGCAATTTTGAGGAATCCAAATAAAAGTATAGCTAGCTTTCAAAGCTGTCTCAGAAATGACACAGAAAATGTTAAGCATACTTGTGGCTTGCACTTGTGTCGTTTGTTATTATCAAACTTACGTTGCCTCTGGTTTTGAAATCTCAGGGGAACATTTACTCTGCAAAGTGTGCCTTAAAATGTAAATGTGTTTTCTGAAATGCATTTTGTTATTGTTTCTGAAATACTTTTGATCTCTTTTTTATTTCTCCTTTGCAAAAACAAAAAATCTACAGAAAATAAACACATTCTTTGCCCTTATAATGACAGTTTAAGAAAGAAAGAAACCAGTCAATTAAGAAACCTTTTTATGACTCTGAATTTGAAGTAATTGTCATAGTTGCTTTGCAGAAATGACAAATTTTGGAGGCCCTTAAGAGAGATGGATGGATTTGAAATATGCTGTAGAACCACGTCAGCTCCCAGACTGAAACAGGGCCAGCTGACAGGGACTGGGTGTGTGAGCCAGATCAGCAGCAGCACACCAGCACTGCCCCTCCTTTTCAGGAGCACTGAGCACCAGTGGGCCTGGACCACTGAAGGCAGCAGCCTCTGCCTCGTCTTTGCCATGCTACCGTGGGACCATCCTGTGAAATGCCTGGAGAATCCACCCAGGGAGATCCTCTGAGGCGGTCTGAGACTGGGAGCTGTGCCTTGCTCCATCACTTAAGTGAAAATACCTGCAGCGTCTTAAGAAGACAGCAGTATATATTGCTGATATAATTTACTTGAAGGCGTTGACTTCTTAGGAGACCTAGGAGGGGTTGGCCAGTGCTTTGCATTGGGACTGCCAGGGCCTCCCTGTGCTGTGAGAGTCCCTAAAAGATCAAAAGGTTTTCAAGGTTTAACAAGCCAGGTTCTATTAGAAAACAAGCCGTATTTAGAGAAAACCCTGCAGCTAGGGAAGAGATAACAGAAATAAAAGGTTTGTAAACCACTTGCTTCCTGCCGTCTGCAGGACTGATGCTTTTTTCTTTCATTTCAGCCAGCTCATGGATAGTAGCAAGTTCTGTGCCATCTTTTGTGGTCCCTAGGAAGGTTGTTCCTGTCACCTGTAAGGTGACACCTTATCTCTGGCCCTCTCAGCAACATCACTGCTACAGCTGTGGCTCACTGCTCCCTTTGCTATGGCACTGTCAGGTGTTCCCCTGTGCAGCTCAGTTGCCTCTTGGAGACTGATCAACCCCCTTCCCTTAGCAGATTTCACACCACATCATTCCTCTTATTTAGGGAAAAACTGGGATCATGTAACCAACATACACACCATCTGCCACCAATGCTTCTCCTGGGTTTGGCCAGTGCCCTGGGTGAATGGGCAGATGCTTCTGGTGCCTCGGGCAAAGGGGACCTGACAGTCAGTGTCCTGGTCTTGTCACAGAGATTGTGACAACCATATCCTGGAACAGCTATTAACATGTGCTCACATTTCCAGTCAGGAATAAAAAATACACAGCGAGCATCTGGTATCTGACCTTCCCCCAGTCTCCAGCAGTTTCAGTGTCTATTTGATCTAGCTGTAAATAACCATTAACTCAGAAGAGTTAAAGGGGGTGAAATTTGGGCTTCCCTTATTTCTTTAAGGTCCAAAGGTAAGAAAAATCCTAATTAAGAGCATCTCTTGTTTGAGATCTTTTAGCCTGGAAAAATGCTCTTGTAGGAATCAAGAAAGGCATTGAATTCTCTGTAATCTCGTGAGATATTAGTTTGCAATTTATAGTGTATTGTACAGCTCTCTATATATTATAGAAGCATATAGTGTCCTCAATCATTTATTTACAGTTTCCTCACTTGAGCTGAATCAGCTCTCCGTGAGACTGAACTGTAAAGTGGATTGCTGAGATCATCTGAGTTAAAAAAACCACACAAAACAAACAAACCAACAAATAAGTCAAAACTGAGTTTTGTTTTTCTGTATGGTGGAGATGGAACAAATAGTGTTCAGTTTTGACAGCAAGGACTGGAGAGGATGCAGGAAATCACACAGGCAAAGCAAAGGTACACAAAACTACCTCAATTTAGACCTTCCCTTGGTTTTTAAAGAGAGACACTGGGGTGGAGGGGCAGAGAGGCATGCAACACAACATAGCACCACAGTGCTGACTCTCCCCTTTTAAACTCATTTAAGCTCAATATCTTGTCCGCAAGGGGTATCAAACTCAGAAGTTTCAAAAATACTTTAGTCACTAAACATGTCTAGTTATACCTCTCCATGGTATTTCCAAGGGACTGGGCTAGGAGAGCATTTGCTTTCCATGTTAAGCTACCAGAGATATTTGAAAGGTCACAGCAGCTTTTGGAAAAGCAGAAGTCAAAGGAATAAACTTTTCCTGCCAGCTGCATCAGTTATATACAACTGAAATGGAAGATAGTGAAGATTTCGGGACAGCTTATTATCAGTGTGGAAATTCTGATAGTCAAAGCGAGGGGACCCAGGAGTTTGAAAGCAATCTCATACTTTCTTTTGAATGACAACAGCCCCTCTGAAACTGATATTTGTGGAAGTGCTTTCCTTCCACTCCCGCCTCCCTCTCCATCAGCCTCCCCAAGCCACTACCAAGAATTAAAAGTGATCCCATTGTCATGCTGACAAAATAAATGAACACAAGCCACTATTTCCCATAATAACTATTTGACATTAAAGCAGTTGGTAATTAAAGTAATCTTCGCTCCCCGGTGACGCATGCACTGTGACAAAACAGAGGTAACGTGGCAGCAGCAGAACCTGTCTCCTTTATTTACTCGCTGCTTCAGTGCCTTGTCCTGTCGATTGACTGATCATCTTTTGAACTGCCAAAGACCAATTGAGTTAAATTAAAATGAATATTTGTGGTGAAAATGTTAACTTGAAAGCATCTGCTGTGATAGTCCATAAAATAAAATCAATATACTTTCAGGTTCATCACATCCCTCCTGGGTCTGTGGTTGATGTTGCTGTGGTTTTCCAGAAAGCAAAGGCTGCAGCCCAGCCGCTGGACTGAGGCTGGGAAGCTCTAGCCTGGACAGCTCAGAGATGCAGTATGTTACATGGCACAGAGTGGGTTGCTTTGAAACCACCTCCACTCAATGTTGCATCAGCAGCTTTGGTCTAGGTACCTTTAAGTAGAAAAGGCAGTTAAAAGTGGAACAAAATATTGGTTTAAATTATCTGGGCCAGGCCGGGTAGGTATTAGCAGAGCTGTGCCTTCTTTAGGGTAGTCTACTGGAGAGCCATAATGACACAGCTCTCTGAAGGGAGGAAGATCTCCCTCCTGTTGGACCAGCTCTGTCTGATGTGTGCCAGAGTGTGGAGCTTGTCTGCACTCAGCCTTCTAGGCCTTGGAAAACCAGCATCCGTCTTTTTGCATTCATTTTCCAAAACAAGAATGACGTCTGTGTCCTTTATGCTTTTTTACTGTTCCAGTAGCATAAACGTACACTGCAGTTAAGAAATGCGATGTGAAATTCTCCATATCCTGGATAAATGCTATGTGAATCAGGCCAAAAGAACAGTTTGAGACAAAAAATAAAAAAGACACTTTATTGATGAGTGATATCTTAGGCCAAAGTTGCTGCTTAAAAAGACTTTGGAAGATGAAAATTGAGCAAATTGAGCACACTTAGCGTGGTCAGCACTGTCCTTCCTGCAGAGTGCTGTGTGAAGAAGGAAGTCCAAGAAAGTACAAAGCCAAAGGACTCAGAAACAAGCTGTGGTGATAACAGAAGTGAGGATGGGATTACACTGATTGTTTACAATAGACACAAGGAAAGGTTTTACCTTCAGAAAACATACCCAAGTAGCCATCAAATGAAGGAGCAGGAAACAATGTTCATTTTATCTTTAACATAGTTCGGATGGAAGGTTAAACTGAACAGAAAAAATCATTTGCATCTCACTGGTGTTCCACAAGATGGTGTGCCAGACAGGGCAAAAGCCTGTAAATGTAAAACCTTCATCTCACTGTCTGCTCTGCTACAGCTCTTTTATATGATGCTGGAAAGACTCTCACTCTCTACATGCTTCTGCCTTCTCCCTGTCTCCTGTGACGAAGGTAATAAATCCCTGAGAGTAGGAAAGGGAGATGTGGATACATGCTTCAAAGCTTCTGAAGAACTCAGACACAGTAATGTATTCTCTGCTGCTAAAATTCCTGTACTCATTCCTAAATGATCTAATTGGAGTTAAGCTCCTCTCATGTAAGCTGAGTGGAAAATAGTTGCTCACTCTAGATGTGCAGCTCTATAAAGACAAGAAGCTTAATTTCAAAGGCTGAGCTATGAACAGCTGATAAGTATACCTGGGGAAAGATCAGCTACTATTGTTAAAGATTCTGTTCTGTTGCTATGGAAACCTCTATGGCATGGAGTGTCTTATATGTGGATGGTATAGATGAAGAAATGCAGAAAAACATTTTGTTATATAAGACCAAGAACGCATAGTCTTTCTTTTTGTGCTTGTGGAAGACAGGAAATAAGTTTTCAGTGAAGCATGAAGTTATATTAAATATTTTGTTACTGGAACTTTTGTTCTCAAGTGCTATGTCCTCTGAGTTGTGAGAAAGGATAATGCCACCTCCACTTGACTGCAAACAGTGTCCCTTAATTCTCTCTCAGGGACCCTTGAAAGACCTTTAAAACACAAAATATTCACTCCCTCTGCTCAGTGTTTCTAAATTATTTAAATGACCTGAGGAAAAATTTAATTTAAGCCATCTCTGTGCAAGCAGGTGTCTGGACAGGAGCTCAGCCACAGAAAACACATACAAGAGAGTCTATATTTTCCAAGCTATTTTTAAAACTGCCTAAAATGGTCCCAGTGCAAGTTCTGGGTCCATATGCTGATGAACATGGTGGCCCCAGAGGGAAGGCAGCTCAAGCAAGTACAACCACCCCAAAAAATTTCAACTCCTCAGTTATTATCCTAGTTAAAACCCTGCATGAGGGGTGAGGCAATCTGAAATGTCTCTCCAGTTTCAGCCCTGATCCAAACATGAAACCAACTTCAGGTTGTAAATGCTCAGACCAAACCCTCCTAAGCTCAAATCTTCAAGGAGATATTTGTGGTAGTTAAAATGTCCAGGTTGTAATTCAGCTAGAAATCATGCAGCTTCCCAAGAAGACAACCTCACTATTTTCCTTGACAGAGATTTGCATTATGCCTAGAATTAGGTCTGCAGTGATTTGTAGCCTTCTGCCTCCAGGTGACCTGCAGCTCAGACTGGGCAGCTCGACTGCGCTTCTGTCCATATGTTAATGTGTCAGTGTGTCTGAGCCATTGCAGGAGGCAAGTGCTTTCTCAGAGTCATTAACATCTGAGTTAAAATTGCCTCCTCAGTATCAGCTGAGCTGTAATATCAAACTGTGTATGCTTTAGCCATGAAGTGGGTTAGCTGAAATCACCTAAGGCAGTGGCTTTACTGTCAAGAGGTGAATTACACCCACAGTATGTCGGTTTTGAATAAGCCTTGAGTTCTAAAGCAAACATTGCACAAACCAAGTGACATTCAACAGTTTCCTCCCAAGAAAAATATCCAAAATGTTAATGTATTAATGTATAAACCCCAACTCCTTTGGTGCACCTCAGACTATGTTTACCTAGAGAGCAAAGAACAATGTTGAGATGACAATCTAGCAAATTTTCTTGGTTTTTAGCATGACCTCTGCTTTTAAGAAGTCCAAATATATTTGATCTGTACTAAACTTCTGAACAATACCAGATTACTGGATACCAAGATGTCAAGAGATGGTAGTTGTGGTGGTTTGTGTGGTGTTTAACTTTGTGGGTTTTTTCAGGAAGCTTTCAAAGTGGTCAGGTTTATCTCTGAAATTCAGAGGCATCTCAGAGTGAAGAAAGGCATCAGATAATGCAAATGTGCTTAGCTCTAGCTATCCATCTTCTGGCCTGGTTCTGCTGTTCACACATGGAGCGCTGTTTCAGGCACTACTAACGCTCAACGTGTGCTTGAAACCTTTTAAGAAACAACCCTGGTGATAATCAGATTATCTGCATGCTTAACAGTGAGATCAAACAAGTGTTCTTGGCTGAATTCCCATTTTTGACGAGATAGGGGCAAATCACGCAAAACGTGACTTGGAGGCATGAATGCAGTTCTCCCCTTTCTGCTCCCAAACGTCCAAGCAGTTGTTTCTCATATATTTCTTGCTTTTTAAGTGTGATGGAAATTCTTCCAAACCCCAAGTTAGTGTATTTCAAGTCATGGTAGCTTGTGAGCCTTTCTATGTCCTTGGTTTTCTGTACTTTTTCTCTTTCTCCAATAAATTTTATTCTGGCTTTGCCCATTTCAAGATGTTTTATATTATTTTTGTGGATAAACAGAAGAGAATTTAACACATGCCTTTTGTGTTACTGTGGCACTCAGCAGTCCACAGTCCATTTCCTTATACGCGCAGAAGTAAATTTTGATATAATTAGCTAAGTAAGCATAGGGCAAAAACATATCTGATATGAATGTTTCTAAAAAGCAGGTCAATGCCTGATTTAAATCAGAAAATACATGATCTGCTCTGAAACGATCAAAATTACTTTTCTGGACACTTTCAGCTAACTTACTTCGGCTCTTATGTTTATTAGTCTCCTAATGCTTCTTCCATGTGTCTTCAATTTTTTCTAGGTTTTGGTATGTTGTAAGATGGAAAGAAAGTTGGAGGCATTTTCTTGCTTGTGTAAAGCAAATATTTTTCTGTCTTGTTCAGCTATGATGAAGCATGGAAGTATGTGGCCAGCTTCTAATATTCTGGATGCTCAGGTAAAAATAGTTTTCTCCACTTAGGTCTGAACAGCCACGCTTCTAACAGGTTAGGAGATGCCTCTTGCCATCAGGAGAGTGTTTCATGTTATGTGTTTCATCCTTGAGGAAAACCTATGAACATGTCTCACTGACTAGATCCTAATTAACAGGAACCATAATTAGCCTTCTTGGAAATGGTTCTAACTGCTGTTCCTGAAGGGATTGACCCCTCAGCTGAACTCTGGGCTATTCAACCAAGGATTCTGACATTAAGCAAATGCTTCCTACTGGGAAGCACTACTTTAGCTTAGGAAATCCCTGCTTCTCAACAGATCAGTGTAAGATTTGCAAAGATAGTCCACTCTCATATTTTAGATGTCATAGCTGAAGCTTGTGAGGGAAAAAATTTGGATTTTTTAGCCCATCATTTCAGCAAACAAAAGACTAGAAAAGTTGCTAGTGAGAGAAGCCGTTTCACAGATCAGCAGTTGAGGTGGTGGCTGCTTAAATATATTTGAGTAGGGTCTCCTGCAGGTTCAGCTTGAGTACATTATCTCTTGAGCCATCTGAAAGAGAAACTAGCTGATACTATGGAACAGGGTGCGAGATTGGCATGGAGAGAAATAAATAGCAGAGGTGCTCATGGTAGATGGCTGAGAAGAATATATCCTAACAGAATTTTATGTAAAAAATCGGTTTCATTGTTTTGCACAGAGCCTGATTGATGGTGCACAGTGCTTTCTGGGCAGGAAGGAGAACAGGCTGCACCTCTCTGATCTTACAAAAGACCAAGCTCACTACAGATTTGCGTTTCCCTGAGCAAGAAGGCAATCCATGCTTGTTACCAAATTGCCTGTTGCTTTTTACAGTGTTGTCAGTATTAAAAAAAATCATTGCCATTAGCAGACACAGAAATCACTCTTAATTTTATTATCCAGAGACCCAGGTGCAGGTACATGATGTTCAAAGACATTTTGGCATTTTTGTTAATGTCACCTTTCTGCTAGTTACTGCAGAGATTGTAGTGATGCACTTTATCTGTATTTAAATCCCCTTGAGCTGATAGCTCGATTGAAGGCTGAACTGTGATCTCTTTGTGCATGAAGAAAAGACACTCATTTATTTATATTAATGTCAAGCTTGTCTACTGCACTTTTTTCTTCGTCTTAATTGAATGTGTCTGCAGTAGCAGGGAGGGCATGTGCTCAAATAAGAAGGACTAATTGGAAGAAGCTGTCAGGTTAACAGAGATTCAGTTGGATATCTTGCACTTCAGTAGAAAATTTTCCTCAGGACAAGCTTGCACCATTTATGAGGGCATGTGATGGATGCATGAGGGAGAGGGTAGGAAGATTTCTGTCTGGGAAATGTGTGAGGCTGCTGTGTAACCACAATGGGCCTTTTAATCTAGAATGGATAAAATACTAAATAGATGAGTTCCCTGTATTGAGCCTTTCATCATCTTACTTCAGATCCTCTCTAGCTCCTCTGTGTTCTAGGCAGGGGTGTTGGTTTGTTTCTTGTGTCCCCACTGAAGTAATGGTGGCATAAAAGGCAAGAGATTATACATTCTCCATCTGCTGTGTCACTGCTATGGCTGCAGAGCTGGGAAGGCTTGTTTCTACCATCAACTTACTGAGAGAATATCTAATGTTAGACTGAGTGTGTAAACACAGGGTTAGTACTGCAACTCGTGACGAAATCCCCAAACAAGATAAGAAACTGCTCCTAATGTTAATATGCCCTCATTTAAATTAGACTTTTTTTCTCCAAATCATGTCTTTAGTATGTTTTCTTAATAACCATATGTTTTAATCTTTAAGTAGTGGGTATCTAAACACTCTTCAAGCCTAACCTTATAAAACTGGTGGCATTGGTGTGAATCTTCAGTTGAGAGGTGTCAGCTGTCACTGGTGTCCCATGGGATCAGGTATTTACAGGCTATATCCAGCACAGGAATCTGTTACTGCTGGGTGCCTGTGCGGTGCCCCAGCTAGGCAGTGCAGCTGTGGTATCCACTGGGAACATATCTGTGCAGTACTTCAGGAATGGGAGAAGAAAAACGGCTTAGAGAGGCAGAGTGAGCCAGAAGAAGTACTTGCTGCTGACCTTTGAAGAGGGTGGGGTGACTGTGCCCTCTCTCTGGACCCATAAGCCACAGGCATCCCGCTCAGAGCCCGAGATGCTGAGTATCATCAGGAGCTACAAGCGAGTGCTTGAGGTGCTCTCAGCACAGTGACCTGTCCTTACGTGGTACTTATGTGCTGGTTTATATGGTTTTATTGTCATGTTTGTAAACAGGAAAATAGTTAAACTATTTTTAGCTTTCATTGTACAACAAGCTGCTCTTTATAACCAGTGAGCTGCCCCCAAGCTCTCTGAATAAACAGGTGAACTAAGTGTGCAGCTGTCCAATGCTTTTACACAAATAATACCTTTTGAGAGAAAACTGTTAGTCAGATTCCTCTGAAATGAGCAAAAGCTTTTTTCTGCTGAGAACAGACTACCTGTTTGCACCCACATTCCCCGCCCTTACTGCAGCTACAGATCACCCTAGCTGCATTGCTCTTTCTTTCTTTCTCAAAACAGAGTGTATGGAAGCCCTCCTGTTCCCAAGGGTTGCTTAGGCACTTCCAATGAAGAAAAACGTCACTGCAATATTTATACTAGGAGATACCTTCTCTGATGCTAACAACATTTTCAGTTAGCTTGATGAATGTAGTGCATTTGCACTAAAACACTACAATATTGTTATTTTTTTAAAATTGCAAACAGCTATTTTATACTCTATGTAATTCCATCTGTAAAATGTTCCAAATATAAATTCACATTCCAGAAATGTATCTGTGTTTATTTCCCCACAGATCTAGAGGAAAACATGAGGAAAATGTCCAGAAAATCAGCTTGGAGATTATTTTATGTAACACTAAGATCTGTACCACTTTCCCTTTATTTACAGGTAAATTCAAAAGAAACCTGAAAAAGATGGGAAAATACTTGTTTCAAACGGTTCTGTCCTACTGCTGCTTGCCATGGTGGCCTCCTGGTACCTGATAAAGTTCATATGTTTACAGAAAGTATTCAGTGCTTTATGAAACTGCAGCCACGGTTTAGTATGGTTTAAGACCTTGTCTTTGTTTTGATTTGCAGATTTTCATGATCATATTGTACTGGGAAGAGGTGAATATTTTTGCTCCCACTAAATTATAACAGAATACAGCATCAGCCTCCTGGAAACTTCACCTTCCACCCACTGATTCCCTGAGTTAAATACCAGTATCGTTGATTCCAGCTCCGAAAGTCCCACCTATTGAGCAAGATATGCAAGCGAATGGTCTTAAAATTAAATATATGCTTAAGCCGTATTTCTCCTGCATGTTTTTAGCATTACACTGAATAGAGCCTTACGGATTTACATACATTTGAAGTTTGGCTGTGTTGTGAAAGGTATACCCTACTTGGATCATTTAACATTAGAAACATAAAACACCCGTTATCATTTTCACTCCCAGAATCTTACTGCCTTGGCTTGTTGGGGGGCTTTTTCTTCTCTCCTACTGGCAGCGGAGATGTCTGTTTCGGTTTCTTCATAGGTCAGAAACAACGATCGAAAGTGGTACTGTTAAATTGTGCCACTTGGTGGCACTAAGAAATAACACAACTGCCCTCAAAAAGGGTGCTGTAAAACACGGCCAAGTGCCGGCTGATAACCGGGCCCAGTGGCCCTCAGAAAGGAAGACATCAGGAAGGGATTTCTGCCGGCAGAAATCCCAAAGCCGTTTTGCCTGTTGTAGATGTTGGTAGGTTTTCAGCACGGAGCGTGGCCGCTGGGATGCAGCCTCTGCCCTTGGGCGTGCACAGCACATCCTGTCACTCGCTGTGGGCTCTGCTGGCAGATGCTCTGCACACCTCTTACATTTACTATTTAAGAATCAGCTCTACCCACCTAGGAGGGTTTTTGCTGAAAGCTGAGGAGAAAGAATATGCAAAGCTTTCATTTCCACTGCTTTAGTTTAGGCAGTGTCAGAGAGTTTCTCTTGGACAAGGAAATTTGCATGAATCTCCCTGGGGAGCCCCTCCAATGTAAATATTATTGCCTGCTAGGTTAGACAACACACAGCAAAGCCATGTAAGGAATTATCTCACTCCAAAGTGTGTGTATCCATGTCGGGGGGTGTATGTGTGAGTGTGTATGATTTGACTGACTTACCACCATTGCTAGTACAGAAAATGAAAGACCTGGACACAGAATTTATTCAGGTTCTTTCTCATCTTGGTTGATAATACCCAGTAAAGGTCAAGTGCCCTAGAAACTGATTTCATTAGTGGTTACATTCCATCTCCCTCGTGCAGCTCCTTTCAGATAAGATCTGAAAATTTGTTTTTCTCTTTTCCCCTACGTAAAGATTTTCTTGCTGGTGTAATTTATTCAGAATTTTTTATGAGGGCATGCAGGGATTGGACAAGAGAGGATGGCTTTAAACTGAAAGATGGTAGGTTTAGATAGTGTATTAGGAAGAAATTCTTTGCTGTGATGGTGGTGAGGCACTGGAGCAGGTTGCCCACAGAAGTGGTGGATGCCTCATCCCTGGAAGTGTTCCAGGCCAAGTTGAATGGGGCTTTGAGCAACCTGACCAAGTGGAAGGTGTCCTGCCCATGGTGAGGGGGTTTGGACTAGATGATCTTTAAGGTCCCTTTCAACACAAACAATTCTGTGATTCTGTGATTTTATGAACTGAAAGCTATTTTTCTCTCTGACCTTTTCTTTTCTTCTGTCATTGCTCCTTGTATGTGTGTTTGAATCTGTCCTGGTTTTGACTGGAATAGAGTCCATTCTTTCTCACAGTAGCTGGTATGGGGCTGTGGTTTGGATTGTGCTGAAAACAATGCTGACAACACAGGGATATTCTATCCGTTGTTGAGCAGCACTTTTACAGAGCCAAGGCGTTTTCTGCTTCTCAGCCCACCCCCCCAGCAAGCAGTTGTGAGGGGACACATCCATGACAGGCTGACCCCAACTGACCACAGGGACATTCCATACTTTATCGTGTCATGCTCAGTGTATAGAGCTGGGGGAAGAAGAAGGAAGGGAGGACATTCAGAGCAATGGTGTTTGTCTTCCCAAGTCACTGTTCTGTGTGATGGAGCCTTGTTTTTCTGGAGATGGCTGAACACCTGCCTGCCCTTGGGAAGTGGTAAATGAATTACTTGTTTTGCTTTGCTTGCTTTGCATGACTTTTGCTTTACCAATTAAACTGTCTTTATCTGAGCCCTAGGAGTTTTCTCATATTCACTCTTCTGATTCTGTCCCCCAAACCACCCTCGGGAAGTGAGCTAGCAACTGAGTGGTGCTTAGGTGTTGACTGAGGTTAAACCACAATGGAGTCCCATTAAAACTCCTATTAAAGAAAATCAAATTGTAATAATTATTCCCAGCCTTCTCAACTGGGATAAGTTTTCAGAGTGAAAAGACTCTTGGGACAAAAAGGAAACAGCCATCTGAAAAGCAGCGTTGTTATTTAATTTCCCTCTATTTCTAGAATTACATCTATGTCTACATGATTAAATAGAATGGTCAAATAGGATTACTTTTATAGGGCAAAGGAGCTGGTGCTGAGGACTTGCTGTGCACTCCACATAGCTTTTTGGAGGGTGTTAGGCTTCGGACTGCCCTGTGGAAGGACCACAATTTGCAGGTGGAGTTGTCTACTGCCTGCCCTCCTGTGCTGCACAGCAGTGTGAACTGGAGGCTGGCATGTGAAGATCCCTGGGACATTTACTACAGATGTGGCCTCCCATGCAGAACAAAACTGCTTCTGTTTTCTGAAACTAGAGCCAAACTCCCAGGCTGTAGGTGATGCAATGGAATCGCTGCTATCAGAACATTTTTTAGTCAACATAAATTGCTGCTATCACAACATGTTAGCAAGGATAATGAAATAGGCTGGCATGCGAGCATATTACTGAAAAAAATTATTTTTCATCAGTGATTTAAATGTGGATAACTGGAAGTTATTACCAGCATCTAAGCGAGTGTCTTCCTGGGTTAGCTTAACCGGTCCAGGAGAATACTGCCCATGTAATGCATAGCAAGTGGTGCTGGCGGTGACCCAGCCCATGCCACAAAGCAGATTATTGTTTCAAATGTTCTGGGAAACTATTTGAACATTGCAAGAGCCTAGGATGAGGCTGTAGACTTTTCAGACTCAAGGAAGGGCAGGGACAGATGCCACTAGGATGGGTGAAAAGAGATAAGGAGAGGCTGAGAAGCTGGATGGGAAGTTAAACCAGAGAAATCTGGGATTTTTTTTCCCATCCTCATCTTGAAAGCTGAGGGAACTTCTACCCTGATAGATAAATGCCTGGTCAGGAAAAGCTGTATCTGCACAGAACGACTTAAGCTCAAAATGGAGGTGATCCAAAAGCAATTGAAACTCTCTGAGCAGAGGCCCCAGTGGGTCTCTGCAGGCACAGCCATCATCATCAGGTGTGCACCACACCTGGCATGCTGGAACCTTGCCCACGGCAGCTTGTAGTTTGTACCTTCAAGATGTTTGAGGCTAAATAAAGCCAGTTAGATCAGATCCATGTTATTCTTCTAAGAAGCAATAACTGAGTGAAAAACATTCTTGCAAGAGCTCCCCAGGCTAAGTGAGATTCAGTGTAGTTAATAACTTTATTAATTGATTCATCTGTGGCTTTTACATAGCCCACCACAACTGACAATACCAATAAAAAATATCACGTCAGAAAGACAGTCATATCTCTGAAACGCAGACATGAAGTTATGACTCCTGGGTGCATTTCTGGTGTGTCAGTGTCTGGCTCCTAAATATTATCAGAACCTCAGTTTTTGAGTTTTACCACAATGGGCTGTATCTCAGTCAGCAGCAAACACCAGCTAAGAAAAAATTACCTTTAACAAAAGGCTTTTCAGAGGCTAAGTTTACTTCATACTGCTGACATTATGAAAAATAACCAGCATATTGTGAAAATCACACTTTAAAAACCAAAGCCAGATAAAAATATCCATTTGGATTATTCACTCAGCAAAATCAAAATTGCTGAAAGGTATTCCTCCACAACACTCATGTAGTAGCAGGTTTACTTGCTCATAAACAAAAGCTAAGGCAATCACTTTGCCAAGCACCACGTCAGTGGGGCAAACTGTCTTTAGTAGTCAAAAACAGCAGGAGGGCTCTCATTAAAACGACACATTCCTCATTAAAGCAGACAGCCATTCAAGGCCATAGTTATCTGGCAGTATCTTGAAAAAAAAATTATAAAACTTTCTAACATTTGATGTTTACTGAGCTTGAAATTTCATCTGACATACTTGGGTTGTGACTTTCTCCAGTGACTTGCTTCTTGTTTACATTTGATTTACATCTCATTTACATGGGAAATCAAATGTGTGAACTGCCTTTGTGTAAACTTCAAAACAAGCAGTTTTATGTGTTGGAAGGGTTCACGTTACTGTGTGATCATACGAAAACAGCAAGTAGACCACCAGAAAATGATGCTCGCTGTAGAAACTTCCTTCCACCTTTTTTTTAATGGGGATGGAAACTGCCTCCTAAAAACTTAAAGAATTACTAAAAGATACACTGCAAGGTTACATTCACTCTTCTGTAACTCAGATCCATCATTAACCTCAACAAATATCAGCACCAAGTTATCCTCACCAGAAACTAAGGGTTGTGACCCTTCCTCCATCACAGTTGTTTGAACAAGAGGTGGGAAGAGGCACAGCCCATTTTTATAATGGCCACCAGAAATGATGGAGCAGTCTCCAGACAGAATTGTTATAGGAAACACATTAAGATAAGATACATTTTTTCCAGCTAATTGACAACCATGTAAAGGTTAATGCTAAAATCAACTCTCAGCAAATGCTATAGGTAATTGCTGTGAACTTGAAAACATTAATCACACCTCACATCGTTCTCTATAGAGCATCCAATTAACAGATGAAAAATTAAGATCTTAACATCCTCATCCTGCTCATACCTAAAACTGTATCACAATGTCACTGGTTCCAAGGTACCAGAAGCTGCAGTATGAAAGGAATGGAAGGTGACAAGTGTGACAAAACTTTAAACTAGCCACTATTCCAAAGCAGAGGTCACTAAGTCTGACTTTCATACTAGAAAATCTAGATGAAACCATAATAATGCAAAGATTTTTCCAGGGGCAGAGAAGAATAATGTAATAATTTCAGGAGTTGTCTGTGGAAAAATGCTGCAACCTGTGTTCCAAATGTTCTTGAAGAGAGAGCAAACAGAGACACAATGACATTTTTTACTATGAAAAAATCAGAGTAATACCAAGTGCAGTTGATTGAAACTGCCTCAGAAAAGTCGTGCAATACTGAATGACTGGATTAAAAAAAAAAAAGCTAGTTGAAACATAAAGTGATACCGACGGAAATGTAAATGATGCATTTGTGATGACAGACTTTATTAGTTATTATCAGTCAAGAAGGAGATCTCGTCATCATTGTAGAAGCTTCTGAAAGCATCAGATCATCACTTGGCAGTAGCCAAAAGGACAAATGCAGTTCAATTAATTGTTAGGAAGAGGGGCAGAAATAGAAAATACCTCAATGCCAGTACAGAAATCTTTAGTATTTCTCACATCTTCAATGTAATACACATTTCTAATTGCTTCCATTTCTAAGCAGATGCAGAAGAAGCACAGAGACGAGTATAATGGTGGTTAGAGGTAAGGAATTTCTTCTGTGGATGCCAAGATTTAACCTCTTCATCTTAGAAAGATTGTCTCTGAGAGACTCAGAGACTTATTAAATGAGATTAGTATGAAGAATGTGATCAAGAAACTATGCACCTTTCATCACAGTACAAAGTTAAAGAGATACATAAGAGATAAATGAAATAGTTTGGAAGCAAATTTGAGAAAAAGAGAAGGAAATATTTTCATACTTTGCTGAATTAATTCATTGGCACAGAAGGTTTTGGAGACCAAGAGATTGCCTTAGACCTCAGGTATCTGCCATTTCCAGTACTGTGGTCTTCAATATTTTTTGCTGTTAAAACCTTGAAATTCCATTTGAGAGTTACATATCTCTTTTATAGTGCCTAAGGCCGTCTTGCTGTTGCTTTAGGATGGGGCTAAACCTGTTCAAATTTTTATTCTTTGCCATCTTTTGTAGCTTATAATGCAACAAGTGTATCTGTCACTGAAGAGACGGAGCACTGCTGATTTCAGCATTGAGATGAAAATGCTTAGAGGAGCATGTGTTTTAGACAACCAGACTATGTAGTATTTGCCCTCCATTTATGGAAGGTCTTCTCCTCTAACTATAGATAACATTCACATCGTATGTTATATTCCAGACTGTTTAAATCAGACCATTTATTTGTACCTCGTATTATGCTAAATATGCTGAGTGTAATTATTAGCATAAGACACACTTATCTGTGTGTATGTGTGTATCATACTGATGAATCATTACAGCTGACGTGCAGACCTTTATCTCTGGGTATTGACAAAACCGAAGATTAAACTCTCTGATTTTTAGTGCTCAGTGTTTCTGTGTTGGATAGGAACAAAAACCAAACCAGCTGGTGCTAGAAGTGTTGACCTTCTGGTTATTTTCAATTTACCTTGTGGCAGAACAGATTAAATTATTTAATTCAAATAATGTCAAATTATGCTAAGATAAACAAAAGAGTTTGAAGCCTGGATTCTCCTTTTCCTTCTTTTATCTGATCTCAAAGCTGTCTTCCCACCTTAATGGTTCCATGATTCTATGATCTCCCCAGTCTCTGCAGATGAAGAAACAAGAAAAAAAAATCGAAGTCACAATATTGACTTTCTGTCTACCCCACTTTAGAAAAAAACAGGCTCATTTTTACATCTCCCCATCTCCTGTTTCCCTCATCTGCACTTCACTTTACCATCTCCAGTGGTGCCTAAAAAGTACATTTTCCACACAACAATTTGTGTGTAGGCCCTTCCCTGTAGTATGCATTGACAGAAGACAAAAAAAAAATCTTGTATCCCATCAAAATATGAAGCCCTTTTGCAAAACAGACAAAAGAGTTCAAAACTATACTCTCGTACCAAAATTCATGTCAGTGTGTCTAAACTAAAAATGAAAAACATGGGATAAAATAATCTCTAGCATTCTCTTTGTTCACTTTTGTAATGGACTTGGTGCGAATAATAGGAATTTGTCAATGCAGACAACTTTCACTGTCCAGGAATATGAGAGAGACCTGTTTCCACAATATACTCCAGCGACTGAATCCTGTATTCTTATGCAAGCTACTTTCCTAACGGAGCTGATAGGGATTTTGCCAAGCTATTGCCTTGAATTGAAATGGTATGTGTGGGAGGACTGTGGAGTGACACCCTGAGGATATTTAGGCATGGCAGATACTTATTATGCAGTCAGAAATATTTCAGAATGAAATGATATAAATTACAGATGATAGTATTTCCTTCTACATAATTTTAAAAATAAACCCCAAAGAAATTTATCTTTAAAGTTGCTTTTCCATTCCTTGTCCTTCAAATGGGTCTGTGAAGTATTTGTTTCATAATTTGAAAATGTCTTAAGCTGACTGTTTCCCCCTTTTTATCTCCTGTTGGACACATCTATTTAATGCAAATTCCGGGAATGAGGGAAACGTCAGGCGTCAGGCGTACCAACGTACAAGAAACCCATGCTCAGCTAATCAGCATATCATTCTGAAAACCCGTGTGAAAGGAGACATTTTTACCTCACATTAATTCTGGTATGTGCTTGAAAGCTGTTTTTTTCTGAATCTTATTGCTGGTGATGGTTATCTTGCTGGAAGGTGACATTGTCTGTAGCACAGGCAGAGAGGGAGCCTCACTGCAAAGAAAAGTTGCCATTCTGTTTTATAACAATTTAGCTGCAGTGGAAAATATGACTTTATGTGATTTACAAGTTCCTGTGTAAAACACCGTGGGGTTTCTTCCACTGAGCTTTACAAGTGGCTGCACTGACTCTATGGGTACAGGGTAAGTGCCCTCATGTATCAGTCCCTCAGGTGCCTTCACTGCCTGAGATGGCAAAGTTATGTAATGCAGGGGAAAAGAGTCAGGGTGGACTGCGTCGCTAATCCCTCCCCGTAGCACATATTTTTAGCTTTTGGCTTTGTATGAGCTATAGGACAGGAAATTTAAGGACAGCTTGCTGTTGCACACTCAGCAAACATGCTGCAAGATCCTGTAACGGTGTGCAAGGCTACCTTGAGAAGAAGAGTTGAAATATAAAATACACAGAACTCCACTCATTCAAGTAGGATAAAGTAGTGTTTACTCTCATGAGAGCATTGTGGGTGCCAGAAGGTTATGTTATTTAACAACGAGAAGCTTAACAAGCACCTCTTGTCTGAAGCTGAAGTTATATTGGCGTTTCAGTGCCTCTCAGGTAGAGAGCCTAAGATAAACACTGAGTATGAGGTTTGGGAAAATGATGGCCATGTGAAATGTTATGAGATTTGATGCCGAGGTGGCCAGAGTAGATGACACAAATGGTTTCCTCTGGTTTCTTAGGATCTGTGAAAATCTGCTCCTAGTCTGCTATTGCTTTGGCCACTTGTAACAGCATGTCAGCATCTGGCTGCTGAAGATTGTTATGCCTTGTTGAGAAATACGGTTTGTTTCTTTTAACTTGCACAGATAACTAGATAACTGAGATAACCAGTTATTTCTTTCTGAAAAACTAAATCTAAAAATGCTAACAAAGTCAGTGAGATTTTGATTTAAATTATTCATTATATAGCTCATGGAAATTGGTCTAAGATATAGACTTTGATAATTTTAAAACAGGTTTATCCATGTAGGCAGACAGTTTTCATAGTAAGGGATATAATGAAAGAGACAAATTGTTGTACAGGTTACCCTGATCAGAATATCTCCTATTTTGCCTGTTGAAAGCTTAGCTAAGGTGTACTGTTCCCTCATATGAAACATTGCTAAATTTTGGGTAATCTGAAATATCATGCTGTTTATATTTCGTACAACTAAGCTCCACTGGCAGCGAAAATACCAGAACTAGGATTCTGGCAATTCATCTCCTCCCAGGGCTTTGAACAGGCTGGGAGGATTAGACTAAGTGAGAGCTTTGGTACTAAATGACCCAGTTTGCCCACAACAATGTCCTGAGTTACATTTAAAAGGAGGGATTCAGTTTCAGGGCATTTCTGTTGACCTCTAAAGCTCCTTAAAACTTGATTAATTTTTTTCTTTTGACAAATAGCTGTAATTTGTTGGCCTGGAGAGATACAGGAGGTAATACTTGTTTTGAATGGGAGATCTCACTTAGAAACACACACAAGTTCACAATCTGTTTCATGTTTCAGCTGAAGGTGGGCACCTGAAGTAAGCACAGCCATAGATGATGTTTAAAACATTCTGGATTTTCCTTTGGGTTTAACTATTTTAATAATTAGCTTCTAAGAAAAGTGAAGATTAAAGATCTTTAGCATTGCATAATTTGCAAATGTATTTACTGCAATCTAGAAAACACCACCCACATAGATTAGTGATGATGCTACCATTCTTCTTCTGAGAAGCATGCCAGCACATCATTTTAGTATAAAACAAATGTTTAAGTTGAAGGGTTTTAATCTTGCCTTAGTTCTCTAAGGAATAAAAATTATCATTGCATCTTTCTAAAGGGGAACTATTCACATGAAGTTCTACAAGGGAAATTTATAGAACTTATGAAGTAGAAATGCCATCACTGAATCAGCTTCAATGTATTTATTAACAACTAAAGCTGAGAATAGACTTTTTACTTGCATTAAACACGATGAAAGGGAAGAGATGCCTTGAAGCAGCTTGGAAGATGAAACTAAAATTGACTGCAAAGAAGAGCACTACCTTCCCTTTCTACAACTGGCAATATAGATACTTTCAGCTGATTCTGCTCTAGGATGTATTCATGAGAACTTAACTTGTATATCTTAGGGGGAAAATTGACATTTTTAAAGGAATTTAGGTCTTCAGGTCCTGGTGGCTGAGTAGTACAAGACAAATGATATTTCCTTAGCTCTTTTGGCATTTCCTTCAACTGCAGGTAAAAGTGGAATGAGAATAGAAGTTGTATAATTAAAATTGATTTTATAGGGGGTAAGAAAAAAGAAAAAAATGACAAAGAACAGTGAGAAAAACATGGAATTTTCTTCTCTGTATTAGACCAAAGATAAAAGTTTCTGGCAGAACCATCCATTCCATACAAAAGCTTCCACTCATATTCACATGATTGTAAAATCTCCATGTATCTTGCTCCAGTGCAATAGACCTCAGGCAGCATGTACCAGAAAGGAGAAAAAACAGTTAGAATAACCTTGCAGACCTTGGTGAAACTTCACGGGGGATCGAAAGGACTCTGAACTGAAAACCTTGATAACTAGGATCAACTGATCAATGGCAACATTGGGTTGGTGCCTGGCAGCAGCCCGGAAAGTTACTCAGGTGTTAGGAAATACTGGGAGAGAAGTAGAGAACAAAGAAGAATTCTGTCATTGCACAAATCAATGGTTCTCTCACATCATGGGTAAAGTTTTCAGCTCTGGTCGCCTCACCCTTGAAAAGATACGGAAGAACGAGATGAGTTTTGAAGAAAAGCCACAGGCACAGTCAGAGGAAATAAACATTTTCCACATGAGCAATGTTTGAGTTGTATGGGCAAGAAAAGGAGTACAAATCTGAGGATGACATGACAGAGGTAAAGTTAGGAGAGCCATGGATAAGAATGATAGAGGTCAATGGTTCCTTGTCTTTTTCAGTAGAATTGGGGAATATTACACAAATCCAGGCAGAAGCGGATTCAAAACCAAAAATTACAAACTTTTTCATTCAACTGGTTGCAGCCCTGCCAATGGATGTGTGGGCAAGAAAGTTACAGGCCTCCTTAGGGAGACTGGATTGCTGGTGACCAAAGAAACAAACTGCAAAAGGCTCAGGGAAACCTTGGAGGTGAGAGGCTGAAGGATGATTCACCAGTGGTAAAAATAATCCCCAGTGACCAGAAATGATCAATCATCCACTGTGGCTATTACTGAAGTTGCATAATACTGCTAAAGACAAATACATAAGCAAACAGTTAAAATTTTCTATTATTTAATAATTTTACAACCTAGAGAAAAAGAGTCTGTCAGAACCTCAGAGACTGATGTGTCTACCATATATATGGACTTCTCAAAATCTAATGAATGTAATTTACTTCCCATAATGTGTCAGAAGAGGAATGCTTTATTTAGTTTTACTTTGTCCTCCTGTGCTCATAGGGATATTTTTTCTTGGAAGCTTGCTCTCATAATTACGTTTGTTCTCCTTGTGTGGGGTAACTGGATATACCAAGAGGAAACCTGTGGAAATCACAGATCTTGCCAATTATGAAAGAGATTATTGAACTGAGATTAAAACTCTTTGGGAAGTGGAAAAAAAAGAAGAAAAATTGTAATGAGTCAGTACTGTGCACCAGAAAGAGCCGTGTCATATGTTGTGCTAATTGAGTGCCAATACAAGTTTCCTGACTCAAAACTTTCTAGTGTACAGCTTTTGTCCAGCCTTGACATAAACCTGGGGATATGAGGTAGATCATGTGAAAGACTAGGCCTGGATTCTGTGATCTTGCCTGAATGATTAATACATTCTTTAGACTGATCATATTTCTTTTCATTACGGAAAGCATTAGCTCTCTCATTCATCCCAAAAGTATCATTTCTCAGGTAAAAGAAATAAATAAAAAAAATAGTAATTAACATACCACATTACAATTAGATATGAATCTAGCCCAAGACTTTTCCTTCTCATTTACAATCTCTCTTTCAATATCTGTTAGGAAAAACCATTTGGGTCCCATTTTCATAAATAAATTTCATACTTAATTGCCTTAATTACTTTGGCTTACTGAGAAAACTGATGTAGGTTTGCAGCTATTGACTATGTAACTACTCATATGTACCCAATTACACCACTTCTGAATTGCATTTTCTCTCTGTGGCTAAACCTAATAATAACTCAGAAAGATCACAAGCAAATTCTGTTCTTAAAATAAACTCAGTTTCCATTATAATCTTTTGGGTATATGTTTTATGGAAATTACTCATTTATTTTATCCTTTTTATTTCACAGTGATGACATTAAGGTACCACATTTATCCAAGTATCAGACCAATCTGGTTTTTCTGGTTTAAATAAAAGTCTTAGGACAGGTGTTTCATATAATATGTGCACATATTCTTGCCCTTCGAGTCGAAGGCCATGAGAGGAAGCAACTGACATGTAGAAGGGGAAAACTGAGGACAACTGGGGTTTAAATGAGCATAGGAGCCCCTCCATTTCCAGCTGTATGGGTGATGGGTGTGCTCTCCATTATCACCCACCTGCTCCACCTCAAGTAGACATTGTTTATGAGATGCTTGGCTGTATTAATTTCAGGAAAATGCCTGATGAACAATGGGCAAACCTTTTTTCCGTTTAGAAAAGACCAAAATTATGGCATTGCTTGGATAAATTTGCTGCTTGTGTTTCATGAGTTATCTGTGCAGTGTGGTGTGATGCTCCACAGTCTCTTCATAAAGTTCTCTCATATTTCCCTCCTGTCATTTTGCTTCTGCCCTGTTGATGGTTTGGATTTGTAACTTAACTGTCATGAAATAAAAGACTCGGTCAATACATTTCTGTTACAGCAAGTTTTTTTCATCAAATCACTGAGATTTTATGTCTTCAGCAGGAGAACAATTTGGTCCACAAACACTTCCACTAAGAAGTCGCCTTATCCTATGAAGAACAGATAAAAAAGAAACAGATGCAGGGATCTGGACACTGAAAAGAAAAATCTTATCAGAAGCTATAAACGATGATATTCATTTCATTGCAGAAACCTGCACACAAAAACCCGAGGTACAACTGTTTGGCTCAGCATCAGCATTAGCTGGATGTGGGGAATGTGTTTGCCCCGTGGCAGTCCAAACCTCACTGAGTGTGCCTTCTGACACAGACTGCAGAGCTGCTCCTGCTGCTTGTGGCAGGAACAGGGGAAAGGAGGAGGGAGGTTTGTCCCCTCTGCAACCCTCCAGCTCCCTCGTGCCAGCTGCAGCCAGCTGTTGAGCTCTAGCAGCCAAAATACAGTGCTTTGAGCTTGTTAGTGAAATCTGCTCCTTGAACAGCTGAGTTTCATCTTGTCTGCAGCACTGCAACAAAACAGGCCATGCTGACCCTTCTAGCATCTTAAATCTCTTGCAAGTTGGGAAATGAGGGCAGAGGTTGTGTTTTGGAAGACATCTCTACAGAAAGGAATTTCACTGCAAGTTATCATTTCTTTTAAATTAACAATCTTTATTTGAATGAGATCTGTAGGCATTTCAGAGAAATAACCTGAAAGTTAACATTATAAGCATTCTACATCTATTGTTATTGTTCATATTTTAGTAGTAAGGGGTTAAGATGTTTTACAAAAATGTCTCTGATTATTTTGTCTGGAAAATTGGTAAAATCCTGACAAAACCCTGGTGGTCTGGGTTTGAGGAAATTACCTAAGAAAGTCTTTATCTGAGAGATACATGCATCAACATGGGTCCCTCACATGCCTCCAAAGTCCATTATTATTACTGAATATCAAACAAACTCTTTTCCATAAGATTTTATTTTGCCTTGCTTTCTTTTGGATTCAAAACAGGTTTTCCCTCTTCTGCTTTAATATTGAAAACATCAGAAAAAGTGTTTTCTGTCTGATGTCATTGTGGTTTTTAATCATCTCTTTCATTATGAACTGCCCAAAACTGAGTGTCTACTTTTATAAAATGGCAGGTAGATTGAAGAATGACAAGTTGACAGGTTGACAGAAGAATGACATATGTGATAAAAAATTTGGATAGTTAAATCTCTTAGTCTGAAGGAAAGACAGCTGTACTGGGAAAGGCTCATCTTGGAATATAGATAGGAAAACTGAGAAGGAATGTACTTCAGTCACATATAGTAATGACATAGAAAACGGAACAGTTTGCTTGCTCAATAATAAAGGTAAATGAATAAACTTCATGAAATGATTCAAGGAAACACTCAGTCATTTTTTTCTGTAAATGAAAAGGGATATGTCAACAAGATGCCAAACTCCCAGGGAGAGATACATCATATTGTTAACAGAACAGATGAGAGTTATAAAAATGAGATAGAAATAATCAAACTGACAGACTGCAAATGCAAATTTTACAGCTGTGAAAACTCCTGTCCATTCATATTCTTTTTCTACTTAGCCTCAACATTGCAAAATTAAACTGATTTTTCAAGAAGGTACCTGAGATAAAAGTGGTAAGGGACATGGAAAAAGCCCATGTGCTGGTGGCTTCCAGGATTTCTATCTGTACAGCATCCGCACAATGCAGTATGGACAACAGATCCCTCCAGCAACCCCCCAAAAAGAACAGTAAAAGTGAATAAACTATCCCGTAGCAATTATGTATGCTGGCCAAATATGAAGAAAAACCCCTTAATTGACAGATTCATGATCAAAGAGTGATAGCTACCTCACAGCTACCCAAATGCTATTCCACAGTCTGATCTAAAGCCCTCTGGAAGTAGTGAGACTTTCCATTCATTTAAGCAAGCCTTCGATCAAGCTTTGTATCTCAAGAGAAGAAGTTTATTAATGCTAAAACCCCAGGAAGGCATTTAGGTGTTCATTATATAGGAAAAGGATGGGCAAACATCTCTGCACTTTACATTTCCAAATCGAAAACTGAGAGGAAAAACCAGTGGTGATCTTGGATATTTAGTGGAAAGTAAAACTGGGTCTGACTAACACATTCTTATGTAACCATTACAGGCCATGGGAAAATTCAAAGATTTGCCATATATTCACTGCAGCAATCTGTTGTCAAGAGCTTTATGCAGTGAGAAATGAGGTTTCCATGAAACTGAAGTTTATAGGTAAGAGAAGAAAAGCTCAGTTCCTTGTCACCTCAGATCCAACTTCCCTGCACAGCACATTTTCAGTGACAGCTTGTAACACGGATCACATAATATGCTGAATGTCATGGAAATGATTCAAAATGTCAAAACAAAGCATAATTATTAAAACAAATTGGAGTGAAGAGGAAAGTGTAATAGAGCACAAAATGAGCGTACCTATGAGAAGTTATTTTGGTCTGCAATTTTTTTGAGAGCAACATCAAAATGATAGCACTTTAGAATGTATGTTTCTTTTATAGCTCTGGCTTCCGATTTTAACTTCGCAATGTCTGAGAGTGTACTTATACTCAAAAATGCCTTGGAAGAAGCAGTTTCAGACATTTCCTCACCTATACGTTGGGCCCCTTTTGAGTTGCACATATTTTTCTATAGAGGACTGGCCTTCATGATTTAAGTGGGCACATTGCCAAGGGTTTCAATTCAGCTGATAACACATGCAGTTAGCCCCGAAGGAGAGATGCATAGCTAAAATGCTGTGCACAGTGCTAGGCTAAGTGGGGTTTATGGGCCATCTAGTCAAGAATTTTTCATTGGGGATAGCACAAGGAAATGTTTGTCTCAGAGTCACGTAAAAATGAGACTACGACCCTCATATAACACACTTGATATAAAGGAAATGCCTTCTTGTCTTTAATAATACTGTGAGAATTGCTGAGGCAAAGTAGAAGAGCTTTAGGTCAGCAAAAAATTCATTGCTGTTTTCACAGCTGTACAATACTGCTGGACAAATAATTTGCAACATTTATTCTCCTTGTCTGGTACTGGAATATCAGTGATAGGATCATGATTTCCTTCAAATATATCCACAGCTATATGCATGCAAGCTACTGTGCCATGTCACATACCAGAGAACACTCACCTGTAAAAGGCACAGTGTCACTGGTCACCAAGGACAGAGAATGCTCTGGGCCCCATCACTGTTGGTGTCATCCTCGTCTGGTGCTACTCTAGAGCTGTCAAGAACTACAGTGTTAGAAAATTTACTTTGAAGCAATTCTAATATTTACACTGCCTTAGATGGCCGCAGGTTTTTTTCTGTGGTGAAGTTTTAACCAGGGTTATGGGGCATCAAACTCAGATCAGTACAGTTAGCCTAATAAACATCACGTCAGGAGTTGAAGCCCACGATGCTGTGACAACACACTTTCCATAACATCTAATGGTGTTTCCTTAACCCGCTATAGTCACTGTCACATCTGGGTCCTCTTTTATAGCACAATCACACAACACAGAATATTTACTTTCCATCTGAATATTTGCTGATAGATGATACAGTCCTCAATGGTTTTATTCCAGCTTTATCTGGATTCTTATTGTGCCTGGTCCAGTTTCCTTTCTTATGTCTCTCATAAGAGTGCACAGCTGGGTCACCAGCTTGGCAAGTCTCCATGGGAGCAATGGACAGGGGTCAGAACTCCGGGGAGACCAGCAGCCTCCCTGAGCTACACATCAGAATGGCTCCTCTGGCTGAGCACACGGCATCGCTGTACGTCTCCTATGTGCAAAGAAAAAAAAGCCTGTCCAGTCTAAACTAAAAAAGTGGAAGGAGTCTGTGATTGTAACCATGTAGAATAACACATTTGATCAGGCATATGTGTGTGGTAATACACACATGCTTGCCTGCATATAAGTCTATATTCCCCAGCTCAGAACAGCCAGTATGAAAAAGTAGCAACCAGCAGAACATTCCCCAGCATGGAAGCTGGAGTACTGTCAGACTGGGAAAATGTTAAGTGGGGCCAAGTGTGACATCTGCTGAGTTTAGATAATTTTTATCAGTTGATGTAAGGGCACTATTCTTTGTACTAGTGAGTTCATGCTGATTTACAGCTACTCTGTCTGGTCTGCTTCTGTGGTTCTTCTGTATTTTACATATTTGAGTGGAAGAATGAACTGACCTCATTCAGGTAGGTGATCTGTTTCTCATATATATGCCAAGAGACAAAGATGTCAAACATTTATTTAAGCCTGCAAATATTACAAAATAAAATGAAAAGTATGCTTGAGCAGTCTGCAGCAGAATGGTAGTGTTCTCCGAGAGCCTTATGCTCACTGTTTCCCAGGAAATAAATAGTGACTGCTATTCTAATATTGATTTTTCATTCTTCATCATACTTATTTAAGCCTCTCCAAACTAGACACCAGCTATTCTAACAAAGACTGAGCCAAGGAATGGGAGGAGGGTAATATCTGCACTCAGCCTACTCCCTTGACTATCCCAAGTGATCCATTTTAGAATTCTTTGCTTCTAACACAGCTGGTGTTACAGAGCCAAGCTAAGCTCTTTAGAGATATGACATCATTTAAATCCAGCATTTATTACAAAAACCATTTTCTTCAGTTATTATTTCATTCACTTTTAGGTTAATTTATACATAACTTTCAACAAAGCAAAATAAGACGAAAATGCTCTAACGTGAAATCAGGTGAAATGACTGTTGGGATGCCACCATGTGCCAGGGGCACTGTTCCTGGGCTCCTCGTTGGTGCTTCCTTACTGCAGACACCCCACTCCCCACCTGTAAGCATGCACACGTGTCAGAGAGAGGTGGGGAATCCTCTCCTCATTGCTCCCTTTGGCACCTGCCACGGATCTCTGGCAGAGCAGGATATCTGCGGAATAGCACCAAACTGTCTTTGTAGCCAACCTCTAGGTGGGTAAAGACATGGAAATTATATTGTAAATGGATTATAGCAGTGAATTTTTCCTGCTTTTTCTTTTTAAAACTGGTATAAAAAAATCAAAGCAGCCTGTGTTCCTCAGTAAGGAAATCAATGAATTTAACAGGATGCTTCTGGCTCCTCGATAACCTACACAGGCAGAATGGTTTGCAGGAATGGGAAAAGCAAAAAAAAGTGAAAGTCTTTTAGAACAAAATTCCATCAGGATGCACACTTTATAATCTCCAAAACAATACAGTGGTTGTAATGAAAATGCCATCATTTATTCATTACTTTTTCTTCCTGCAAAGTGGTTCTCTGTAACTAATAACGTTGGCTGTGTACATAAATATAATGGCAGCTATTAAAATGTCCTTAATGGTAACTACTAAAAATTAAGAAGGGCACAAACCCTTATCAGGTAATAAGTGCAGCTGCATTACTGGAATTTTTAGTCCTCATTTTTGTGAGGGCTTACAAAAAGGTGTGAATGTGCTGTCACTGAAAAAAAAAATTAGCAGATGACAATTATTGCTAAAACTCGGTGGTAAAAATATAGGTAAAAATATCCCACGGTGAGCAGAGGGGACCACCCCAGTAAACCTTGGTGCCCAGGGAGGCATTGGACTGAGCAGAATGACAGGGGGGATGCTCTTTCCCTCTTAGTACTTTTCCCTTCTCTCTAACTGGAGTTGCTTCAATAACTATTTCCCATGCCTAATAACCCTTTTTCCAAAGACATTTTAATCTAAGAAAAATTTTTTTTCATCCAAGTTATAAAAATATGTGAAGTTCTTCATATCTGGTTTTACATCTCCTCTGCCTACTCTCTTCATACTGCCCCTGGCACTGATGCTGCCTTCTGTCTGAGCTCTGTATGAGTACTGCTGTAACTCCCTTTCCTCCGCCAAGGCTTCTCTGCCACTTTCATTTTCAAACTGCAATTTTTTTTCATCACTGATAAGCACTAGAATCCAAAGTTAATCCCAAATGTGGACTCTTAAATGTCTTTAAGTGGTTCATTTTGAGTAAAGACACTGCTGACAATTTCTCTTAGAATATGTGGTACTCATGATTTGGTTTTTGAGATGGTAGTCTCCCACTGGGAATTAAAGCCCTGTGATCATCCTGAGAAAAGCAGGAGGTAGAAGATATGCATAAAGCTTGCAAAGATGACTGTGCAATGCCCTATTGCCAACAGATTTTATACTCCTGTTTAATAGACATTTACCTGAGTTTTTAACTTGATGGATACACCCAATGTTTTCATGTGTTCTAGGATCTCATCTTCTCATGTCGAAGCTCACAGGAGAATGCATACTGATTAAATAGGAATAAATCTTAGAGTAAATAAATTTTAGAAGGAGCATAGTATGGGGAGTTGAGAGATTTGCAATTTGGCAACATATTTCCTGAGAAGCTGTTAAATGTCTTTTTGCCTCAAGTACATCGCATTTTTTAGCAATAATTTAAAAAATAAAGATTTTATATATAAACATGTGGGTGATATTTTTATAATATTTTTACATCCTTAATTCTTAAGTTATTTTCTGAAAAATTTTGTATTCCATTACTAGTAAGAAAAACTTTTGAAAACCACTAACACAAAAGATAATTCCATCTGTTTTACAAACCTTCCATCTTCCCTACAGTCCCTCTTTCTTTTTGACATATATTTCTTTTTCTATGCCTCTTTCATTAGTTCTCTCATTTTATCTGTCAGAAAACTCAAGATTCAGTGTTACCTTCTAAATTCTGTTTGAAATTACCTGATAGGCACATTATAAGTCAGCGTAGTTCACCTTTTCTTTGCTTTCCACTCTTTTGCCCACCTTAGCTGAAAAATTGCTCAATGAAATGAAGCTTATTAGATTTCAAATCTCTGAAGTAACGCCTGAGGAAAGAAAAAAATTGAATTTTTCTAGAGAATTATTTTAGTCTGCTGTAAAACACCTCAAGAAAAGAAGAATTCTCTACATTAATTCCCCAAGTAAAATACCTATTGTACTGAAAGCTGTCCAGGTGAGTTTGCAGCCTCGAATTTATGACTACTGAGTGAATGTAGAAGGCAGCTGCATTTGCTGCAATGTTTTTCTGAAATCTCTGTTGGGCTGGTATCATGCTAGAGACCTCCACGGGGAGCAGACACAGGGAAATTATTTCATCCCTCTTTTTCAGACTCAAGGAGATTTCCACAGAGGTGTCGCTTTTGATGAAGTATTTTTCATGCAGATTCTGCTCCCACAGGAGCAGTCCACTTGTGCTTGCAGGTGGACTTGTACAATTTGGAGCAGGGCACACACCAGGAAGATTCCCATGCCAGCCATGGTGGTACAAGCTGAGTGGATGGAAAAAAGGCCTCCATCTAGTCCCCAGAGCCTTCAGGGATTGTGTGTGTATCCCTAGGTGAAGTGGCAGAAAAACTCTTCCGATTTCAATGAGACATCTGTCAGTGCGTACTTGGAGGGAGCACTCCAGAGCAGTTCGGTTCACAGAGTAGAAGTAACATCCTGTGGTGGCAACAAGCATCATGCCAGGTGTGCACTTTTGTCATGCAATCCACTCCTATTCTGACAGCAGGAACAAAGAGGTGAGCTGCAGATTTGGGAACATGCCTGTTTGTACATGGATGCTGGAGCAGTCGCCTGACAGGCATTCCCTGTGCAGTGGAAGTGTGCAAGGCCTCACAGCATTCAACAAAATAAAAACAAATCTCACACAAATGACTGTCCTTCATCTTCGATCACAGTGAAATCACAGATTCATTGGACTATTTAGGTTGGAAACGACCTTCAAGATCATTGTGTCCAGCTGTTAGCACTGCTGAGTCCACCACTGAACCCTGTCTCTTAGCACTTCCTTTACACAGCAGTGTCCAGATTAAGTTCTAGTTGGCCTTAGGCCCTTTATAATTTTCTTCATGAATAACCTCATGACATGCTTGCACTTCTCCTGAATTGCCTGCTCACTCTTTCAAAGGTCATAAAGTTTCTTTTTTTTTCTCTCAGCTTACAGATAGGGTTCTCTGTCCTGCCCTTAACACTGAAAGCAGGTGCCTTAATTTACTATAATGATATAAACTTTGCACTGTTGTCTTTTTAGTCAAAGGTTTATTGTTCTAAAACCTCCTATTGTGCCAAATCTCCTAAGAAGGAGATTGTTTAAACAGAATCTGAAAAGGTTTAATTTGTTTTAGTATTATATGTATTTACATGTTGTATTATATGTTTTATTTATTATATGTATTTTTATTCTTAAAAAATGAAGATTAAAAAATAAAAATGCGGGCAAAAAATTAAATCGTCCTTTGTTTAGCAAATTCTTATTCTGGGCAAATGCAAAACTTTGTTGGGCAGCCTAGACTGAAGCTTAGTGTTCACACATGGTGAAGCATCGGTTGTGGTGGTAGCACTGTCTGAAAAGATATTCTGCTTGAGTGGAATCTGTGCTACATTTTAATTATGCCTTCATCACTATCATGTTGCTGCCATTAGATGGAAACCAATTCCCAGGAGCTGCCCTAGTTGAGCTCCAGTTAAATGAACAGTCTTTCCTGTTCAGTATGGCTGGAACATGAGCCTCGGTGAGTATTATTAACTCCTATATCCTAACAGAAACAAGCAGCTAGTTTTAAATTGAGCAACTATTTTAGATGCAGGAACTGACAAAGCATTTTAAATGTACCCTAGCTTCTTCCATTTATTAAAAGCTACATCATGTCTGGGGCGATGACCTAAAATACTCAGAAATGGAAGTATTGTTCCTTGAGGTAGCACTAGTCTCATCTATTCTATCACATTAGCTTTTCATAAAACAACAGAATAAAATTAAAGAACAAAATCCCTTGTACTGTTCATATAAAGTAATTGCATTCAGGAACGCTGTGTACCACCAGAAATCAATGAACTGGTTTCATTAATGGTCAGGCTTAGACACAGCTTTCTGCCTTTTGTGATTTGCAGCAGCTTCACTAAAGAACAATTACACTTATCAAACAGAGCAGACAGAGAGAAAGAATGGCATCAAACCCTGAAAACCCCTTTTCCTTGAAATCTGGACTCATTCTTCAGTTGTAGGCACTGATTTGGATATAACTGCTACAAGTGGGATGTGGGCAGAGGCTGGAGACCAGCACAGAAGCACCCGGTGCCCATAACTCATGCTTCACCCCCTAAGCCCTGCAAGTGCTCAGAGCTCCCGAGTGCTGCCCAGAAGCGCCTCTGGAGACAGAACTTCCTACATTTTTAGCCAACAAGAAGGATCCCTACATCAAATGCTTAATTTATGAAAGGCTTGTGGCTAGCAAAAGCAGAAGGCAATCCTGTATGGCTGCTTCTGGCCTGGAATGCACCCAGGAGCACAGGGCACCAGGACCTACAGCCTGGTGTGCGCTGCACACGGAGCAAACTGGGGAGAGGGAGTAGCACCAGTGGCACCAGCTCAGCCTCCCTGCCCTGCTGGAGAGCAAACACCGACCCTGTCAATTGCCCCTTTGATACAACTTGCTGCTGTTGATAGGAACCTAATGTATAAACCTTGCAAAATGGAATGGAAGGTGTTCAAGCATCATATTTCGCTTTTTTTCTGGCACGTAAGATCTTTAGGCAATTCACCTTAACAGATCATTGAAGAGTGTCACGAAAATTACATCATATTAAAAGATTTATGTCAGTGAGTATTTCTGAATTGTCTGATGAGGCTTACTATATTTTTGGTGTAAATATGAGAAGGAAATGATTTTTAAGCTTAGTTATCCAGCAGAAGAGACAATGTTTTTCAAATCTTGATTTTGCTTTTCTTTAAAAAAAGAAACCCAGTCAGCTAACAATAAATATTCCTTATTTTGCATCTTAATGGTGTTTTTTTTAATTAAATACTCCATTAAGCTGAATACTGAACAAATTTTGTGGGTCAGATGATGAACCATTTGCAGATGATTACTTGCTCAAGGCTTGTTTTGAACCCCACTGAAGTTAAGATAATTCTTTTCAATTACTTCAGTGGGTTTGGGACTAGGCAGATAGATTGAGTGGAGCAGATGAGAGAACTCCATGTAAGGAACTAGCATCTTGCACAAGAAGGTATTTGACTATGTCATCCAACAAATAGATAGAGCCATAACAGTTATTAATGTTGTAAATGTTATGGAATTAAAAATCAGTTGACATTAATTTGACAAGCTATTTTTTAACAAAAGAAATGGCAGTATGGTTAGCTCTAGAGAACAGCAGTTTGTCAGTGTCTACACTGTTGTACTTGAGGTCACAGGACTACTTTTGTATAATTAGGAGTCCACAAAGAGCTCATATTTTAAAAGCCTATATGTACACATACATACACTGAAATATTTGTATACGAAAGTTCCAACTACCCTTCAATTAGCACAATCAGTGAAAGAAATTTGTTATGCTTATGGCTTCTCATACTCCTTTGTCAGATGCTGTCATATGGGTATTTTCATCTCTGCCTTCTAGTGCAAAGTGCCTTTTATTTATGCAGGAATATGAAATCAGTTGCAGTCTGCGAATTAAAATATTTCTCACTTGGGGGAAATGACCTTCTTATAAAGATTGATGGAACAACCACTAAAAACTTAGAGAAATTATGTTTACCATTTTCTAAACGATAACATCTTGAACCAATTTTGATCTTTCTGTATTCCTCATCTACCTCCAACTCATTTGTAGCAGACCAAAGAAAACAAACTCAAGTGGAGATAGATGTTTAATCGTTTGATGTTGTCATTATTCTCTTGTAATTTCCTGTCTTTTAAACTTGTACACATTTATGATATGACTCTCTACTGAGTAATATAAATAACTACCTTTTTATGATTATTTACAATCATAAACAGGGGAGCTTGCCTTTTTTCCCCCCCTTAATGTTATTCTGGATGCACTTTAAAGCCCTATTACAGATCAGTATCTTTTTGTACCAAAATCTGTCCTTGCAACATAAAAACAGTTTCTATTCCAGATAATTCCCATTTGAAATACTCACTGTGGAGGTTGCAAGCATGTGGTCATCAAAATAAGAGGTAAGAAGACTAACCTGTAATCAAGCATTCGCTGGTTATTTGTAAATGGCTTGTTAAAGGCTAAAAAGCATATACCTTTGAGAGCTTCAACAGGAAATTATGTTCCTCTAACTCCACAAATTATTGCTGGCATGGAGTACATAGACTCCTATCCAAAGAACAAGTCTGAAGTCATCTTTCTTCACAAAACCTGTTGTTCAGTACCAACAACACCGCAGTGTATAAAAATGCTTAGAGAATAGCCAAGATGTCAGGCCAGTTCATAAGCCATAAGAAATGTTAACTAACAGTAGAAAATCTGCAACGTGTTCTAAAGTCTTTTTTGTTGGTTAACTTTAGAGGTCAGCTAAGCACCACAGAGCCCCCAGCTCACTTGCCCCCTTCCTCAGTGGAAGAGAGGAAAAGAAAAAGAAGAATAAAAGCGAGAAATCTTGTGGGTCAAGATAAAACAAGCAAGCAAACAAAAGCTTAACAGGAGAATAAGTGGAAGAAGAGAGGGAAAAAAACCAAAACAAGTAATGCAGAGGGAATCAATGACTACCTCCTACAGGCAGACTGATGTTCAGCCAGTTCCCAAATAAAAGTTAACACTGCTAAAACCTCTTTTTTCCCCCTTCTATTATTGCTGTGCATGACATTATATGGTGTGGAATATTCTTTGGTTAGTTCACCTCTGTTAGTTTGGATCACCTCCTGCTCCATTGCACACGCCTAATCTCTTCACTGGAGGGCTGAGTGAGGGAGGGCCTTGACTCTGTGCAAACTCTGTTCAGCAAAAGCTATAACATTAATGTGTTATCAGTACTGACTTGGTCAAAAATCTAAAGTGCAATGCCAAATGAGCTGCTATGAAGAAAATTAATAATCTCCTAACCAGGCCCAGTAAAGTCTTTTTAATTTTCACCCCCAAATCTAATCTTAGCATATGTTGTGCATTGCTCCAAAAGGAATCTAAAATATTCTTGCTTTTGCAAATTTTGTATGGAACTTTCAGATACTCAGACAACATCACACAGAAGAAAAGAATACTGCTTTCCTCGTGGCACCTCTTCTCTTTGTGGGGAAAAGTTCTTCTTCCCCTTACTGAAGAGCCTTTTTTTTTTAAGGGGGGGCTGTAGCTATTTCTCACACTGCAACAGCCAGCAGATGAATTGTACTGTCTCTCTGAGCCTGGTGCTTCACATTTTAGTATCTTTCTCTGGGGATGTGATGGACACCAGGAGAATGGGGGATCCTCGTCTCCTTCCAGAAATCAGAACAACTGTCGTCTCCTGGTAGGCAGAGCCTGACCTCCCTGCCAGCGGAGTCGGAGGGCAGACCTCCCCTTGACCTGCATGAGCAGGACGGGACCCTCGAGAGCCAAAACAGCCTTAGAGTCGTCACCCCACAAGACACAAAAGCTTCAAAAGGTCAGTGAAGGTTTTTGAGGGTTACATTTCGCACAAGCCATGTCACATCGGATCCCCGTTGCTAGGGAAGTTATACCCCGCTGCACATGGAGACTACAACTGCTGGAAATTTCTTAAGCCTCAGTGTGATTCACAGGCATGAGGACTAATAAGAACATACTGTATTATTAAAAATATCAGCTTGACAGGGCTCAGCAAGTGCCTGTAGCAAGCGTAACTCGGAAACAGGGGAAAAGCCTGACACCATTAACTCTCTGCATCTGATCCTTCTTTCTTATATGTGGAGAGAGGCAGAGAAATTACATGAGGTTGAGATTTTAATGAGAAAAAGTAAAGGAATAATGATATGCTAATGAGATCGACATAATCCACTGTGTCACTGCAGGGTCTCAGTCCTCCCCAGCCTGGTAAACAAAATAGCAACTATTAATTTGCTTGAAGTGGATCCATGAATTTAACAATGGAATTTAGAAAGCACAGAAAATGCCCCATGAATGTGGCAAGGACACTCAATCTTTGGGGTTTTGAGGTATTTCCTGGAGGTGGAAGTAGGGACTCAATTTTCCACCTGCCGTGACCTTGCTAGGATGGCTTCAGACTCAGCCAGTTCCCCACAGGGATAAGCAGGTGACCAGGTGTTTTCCACATGGTTTCTACCCAGGTAACAGCTTCATTAGGAAGGAGACCTGACAGAAAACTGTGGATGGATCATGTGTTTCCATGGAAAGCACCAGTTTTGAGAAGGGAGGTTGCTGGTACTGGGGGATGTGGGCTGGTCGCAAGACAAGGGCTTTTGCTTCATGTCTGTCCAGCTCATCTCTCTTTTTAAGGCCCAGGACCTCCCAGCCTACAAAGAACTTTCAGGCAGGAGTCTTTCCTTTCCAGAGCAACACAGCTCTGGGCCACAACAGCCTGTGTCATAAGACCAGAGAGCTAAGAAAGGCAGAAGTGGGTTGAAACTATTTTTAAAGCTCTGTGATCCAAAGACGATCTTTGTCTTATACAAGAGAGAACAAGTTTCAAGCTGTTCTGTTTTGCTTTGGGGTTCTTTTGCAGCCCTCAGTAGCCCACACTGCTCTGCAGGGATTAGTGGGACACAGGGCCGTGGCTGCCACTCATCCCCTTCTCAGTGAAAGGACTTGACTCCACACAATAATAATTTAACTCAGATCTCTCCAAGTACAAAAACAGCCGAAGGCACTACCGGATATGTCCAAAATTACTCCTCAAGTTGCATCAGCTGATTTCTTTATTCACAGCTCCTAAGAAACCCACTTCTGTATAAACTGAACTTTAAGTCAGATTTCACTATTACTGTCCATCACAGCTACATTTGCAAGTTTGGGACCTTATTATAAAGGATTTTTATCTTTTATCTATCAGGTAACTAGTTCTAACCTGGATGATAATTCTTGTCCTAGCAGCCACCAATACTACCCTGACTAACTTCCTTTGGATCCTCCACTTATAGCATCAAATTATGAATTCCAAGTAGTTGTTCCAGACAAATTGCTTCTTTCCCACAGGGAGAAGAAAAATGCAAAGAGAGAAAATAAAAGCAGTCATTCAGCGCATCTTCAAAAATATTTTACCTTGACTCCACCTTGTTCTATGTTTTAATTTTTGTTCTTCAGAGAGAAGTCTCTTGCCCTTTCAACACATCGTTTCTATTATACATATATCAAAATAATTTAGCATATATTTCTCTGATCTTTGATTAATGCCTTACCTTTCACTTAAATACCTATTAACATGAAACTATCACAGATATTTTGATTGAATTCTCATATCACTGAAGTACTGTTAATGAAAACAAGATTAACATTTGAAGCTTTCAAGAGATGATTGCTGTAGTGTTTGGATTCTCTCCTGACAAGATAGACTCTCTAATTATTTCAAGTGAGAAAAAAAAGCATAATTTCCTTCAAACCAGACTTCTACACTTTCTTAAGTACAGAATCCCAAGCAAAGTAAAGTGCACAATTCACAAGTCAGGGATCCAGCATTTGGGTGAAAAGTGTGCTCAGGTCATTGCTGGACATTCTGACCAACACCTGTCTGACATGCTCACTAGCACTACTTCATTATATTTTCAATTTTTTTCCCAGTGGATATGGATGTTTTAATCAGAGCCTTGTCTTCTATCTGAGCTTTAAAGAGTTTGGGGCAGGACTTACCTGTTATGGAAACGCAAGTAATAACACATTTTACCTTCTAAATTCCTCTTCTGAAACAAATTTCACCTTCGGTTACGAAGTACCACATGGAAATTGCATGTATTCTAAAATGTTTTTTTCAACAAAATTAGTCTCTATATGCCTTCATAGATTTAGTTACCTGCTGTATTAAAAATAAGCTTCAAGTGCCAGAATTCTGTGACTGATGTTGCATTTATGTTTGTGGCTAACACTTTCAAGATCCACTGAAAATTTTAAAGGCAGCCATGAGATTGGCAGAAAATTACGTTCCTGAAGTCCCTCTAGTTTTGTTCTCACTTACGCAAAATGAGAACAATACTGACTTGCCAGAACTGTCATGCAAGGCTTAAATTCATCGGTATTTGTAAAATACTTCAGGACTCCAAAGTGAAGTAGACTTAAAATACTGTTGTCTTAAGAAATGTTGATCTTTTCTCGTCTCTTATTCTCTCAGAACTAGAAGCATGCAGTTTTAATCCTGAAAGGCAATTTGTGCATAGAGTATTTTTTCATGACCCTGTGCTGCACTAGCACCTTTATCCCCTCCTCATGAGTCATGTGGTCCACCTGGACACAAAGGTAAGGGTTGACATCACCTGCCCTAGATGTGCGAAAACAGAGATGAGGAATTCACAGGGAGCCATGTGGTGCTGCTTCTGGCAGTGCAGTGTCTGCATGAAGGAACTCAGATGCTTTTGCTTTGAATGCAAATTGGGTCAGCTGCCGAAGTTGTCCCCTGATACCACTGCGAGGCTTTGCCGCTGCTGCTCCCTCCTGCTGTGTAGATGCATCTCTTTCAGATACCAGTGGGGGAGGACTACTGTCTCAGACAGAGAAAAGGTCATCCTTATCCAAATTTTGCCCTTGCTCTGATTGCCACTGACTCTGTTTTTTTGCTAAGTGTTAATGAGGACTGACCTGTGTTTTCCTTAGGTCAGGGTCTGATATTGATAGCAGAATGTGTGCTATCCCTGTGCTTAGCCTAGTTCAGCATAGTTGATTATGTCATGTATTTACATGGCTTTGCTACCCTCCTTCCACTGTTTAATTAAATGAAAATTACCTGGGGTTCAGTTTGTCCTCCATAAAATCTGACTTGTAACATGCAGTTAAAGAAGACTGCTCTTGTTTGCTGTAGTTGGCTTTGTCCAGTGTTAGTCAGGATGTCCATTTCGCAGAACTACCTCTGTAGTCCTTGGCCTGAATAGTCTTGTGCATGTTGCTTACCGAAATAATGTGAATAGTTCTACTGAAGCAAAAGCTTAAGTTACACAAGATTATAGTACAGTATTTGGGCTCTTCGTAGATTATTAGAATGGTGCCTTGTAGGATTACGACATCACTTAAGTCCTCAGGTTTCTCATCTGTACCTCACACCTCATTTTACAAGTTTGTTAACCAGTGTCCATCTTATATGATCAACTTTTCAGTACTATCTTAGCATTATTATTAGAAGCTTTATGCAAAAAAATGCAAATAAAATGTATGGGTTTTTAAATAGCATCACATGTATCTTAGTTATTTAGTGGAAAATTAAATACTATAATAAGAAAAGAACCAGTCTAAATTTCACAACGATTCTACCAGTTTTAAAACTGAAATACTGTCCTTTCCTCCAAGATTCCACCTGGCCTGTGCAGAGTGGGGTAGCAAGGCAACTCCCCAAAACAGCTGAATGGTTAAATAAAGCATAAAGGTAGAGAATAGAAGAAAACGATTTGAGGAGAAATTAGTGAAGACAAAATGAAGGGAAAAAGGCAATTTAGAAAGCAAACTTCAGTTTAGTTCAACTTTAATGAAGGGGAAAGAGGGGAAATAAACAATATGATACTAATATAGACTTTTGTTATATCAAAAAACCTACATTTAAGATTGTTTATTTTCTAAGGTACTCTGTAGTAGATGAAAAGAGAGAGCTACCATTCCAGTGCAGAGCATATATCTATGAAATGTATAAAATATCAATGTA
>VYXC01000709.1:84037-164206 GCA_013397175.1 Platysteira castanea
TTCCATCAAAGGATCAAAAAGTATGTTCTGGTTTTTGTCACTCTTACAGTGATAACAGTGCAAGCTTCTCCTTGCAAGGATTTCTCAGATTATTCTTATGACAAGTATTCATATAGGGCATACCAGGACTGACCTGGGGAAGAATCAGATGTGAAAGGCACTAATGAGGATTTGTTATTTTTTTAGAATGGTGGTGGATATAGTGGTATTTATGACGCAGATTAACATCCAGGTATACTGGTTACAAAATATTTTCCACAAGAAATTTTTTTTTCCAGTTTCCAGTCCGTTAACATTCTAAACCATGAATGTTTTCACAAAACCTGTGGTATCTTCTTATTTGATCAGTTTTTGCATCAGGCTTCACTCAGGAAAATGCTACAGTAAACTACCTTTGAACCCTTCTAATCTGGGGTTGCTCCATGAATATCTGGCATCATCTGCACAAAGCCTAAGGAATTAAGTGTGGCCTAAGATTCACTGGTTCTCTAATGTCAGCAGCGCTGTTTGAAGTCCTCTCAGCATAGGTGCTTCATCCTTGCCAAACTTCTGGCTCCCAGGGTACAGTAGAAGTGTCTCACATTTTCATTATTTTGTGCTGGAAGATTTGTTTCCCAGCAGAGCCTCTCCACACCTGCAGGAGCCCTGCAGGTGCTTCTCTCTGGATTAAAGACACTGAATCTAACCTGGAAGTGCCAATTGCCTGGATGTGTGCCTCTAGCTGGAGGTGAGACTCACAAGCACCAGCTCATGCCAGCACCAACTTTGCCTTTGACGCAAAGTTACGGAAGGGTATTGATTTGCTGAGAATTCATGGAAACATGGTCTCTCAAACAGTTGCAGTAGTAAATAAGACAGACTTGGTGTTATTCTGCAATCACAGGACTCTTCAAGCCTCAGCTACTCTTCCCAGGAGAGCCCAAAGCACAGCAGACGCCTGCAGGGTGACACGTGCCCTTCACCTTCAAGCAGGATGGCTCTGTGAGAGGGAGATGCAGCATGGCAGGCACAGACTGGCAGCTTCACTGGGCTCTTTCTGCTGCTCTCACCAAAAGAAGGGAAAGCAAATATGCTGGATTTTGATGCCAAGCCCTCTCTTTGAGAGGAGTTGAGCAGTGAGGGTGGCAAGATGTAAGCAGAAACAGCCCTGTGTGGTTTGGCAGTGACTTAAATAGCCAGCACTGGCTCATGTGGCACTTTTAAATTGTTTTCTTCCCTGACACTCTTTCTACTTTTAAATGTTTTAATTTCCTATAATCTTTACGCAGCCACATGTGGGCAAGTAAACAGATTGTTCTGAATCAATCAGCTGTGCTGACTTATTCCACTGTTTTAAACAAATCTTGAACATGTTCTTGAATAAACCCCAGGACTGGATGTACCAGAGGATAGAAACAATCTCCCTTCAAACTAAAACATCCACAAGAGGCAGCAGCCCGGCCAGCAAGCAGTGTGGTCTGTGAAGGATTCTCTCCTTCTGGGTCAGGGCTGTGCCTCAGCTTCACAGGGCAAGGGANCAGTGTCCATCTTATATGATCAACTTTTCAGTACTATCTTAGCATTATTATTAGAAGCTTTATGCAAAAAAATGCAAATAAAATGTATGGGTTTTTAAATAGCATCACATGTATCTTAGTTATTTAGTGGAAAGTTAAAAACTATAATAAGAAAAGAACCAGTCTAAATTTCACAACGATTCTACCAGTTTTAAAACTGAAATACTGTCCTTTCCTCCAAGATTCCACCTGGCCTGTGCAGAGTGGGGTAGCAAGGCAACTCCCCAAAAGAACTGAATGGTTAAATAAAGCATAAAGGTAGAGAATAGAAGAAAACGATTTGAGGAGAAATTAGTGAAGACAAAATGAAGGGAAAAAGGCAATTTAGAAAGCAAACTTCAGTTTAGTTCAACTTTAATTAAGGGGAAAGAGGGGAAATAAACAATATGATACTAATATAGACTTTTGTTATATCAAAAAACCTACATTTAAGATTGTTTATTTTCTAAGGTACTCTGTAGTAGATGAAAAGAGAGAGCTACCATTCCAGTGCAGAGCATATATCTATGAAATGTATAAAATATCAATGTATTAAATACGTCCTTTAACATCTTTTTCTCTGTCTCCTTCCATCAAAGGATCAAAAAGTATGTTCTGGTTTTTGTCATTCTTACAGTGATAACAGTGCAAGCTTCTCCTTGCAAGGATTTCTCAGATTATTCTTATGACAAGTATTCATATAGGGCATACCAGGACTGACCTGGGGAAGAATCAGATGTGAAAGGCACTAATNCTTTTAGAACGGTGCTGGTTATAGTGGTATTTATAATGAAGATTAACATCCAGGCATACTGTTTACAAAATATTTTCCACAAGAAATTTTTTTTTCCAGTTTCCAGTCCATTAACATTTTAAAACATGAATGTTTTCACAAAACCTGTGGTATCTTCTTATTTGATCAGTTTTTGCATCAGGCTTCACTCAGGAAAATGCTACAGTAAACTACCTTTGAACCCTTCTAATCTGGGGTTGCTCCATGAATATCTGGCATCATCTGCACAAAGCCTAAGGAATTAAGTGTGGCCTAAGATTCACTGGTTCTCTAATGTCAGCAGCGCTGTTTGAAGTCCTCTCAGCATAGGTGCTTCATCCTTGCCAAACTTCTGGCTCCCAGGGTACAGTAGAAGTGTCTCGCATTTTCATTATTTTGTGCTGGAAGATTTGTTTCCCAGCAGAGCCTCTCCACACCTGCAGGAGCCCTGCAGGTGCTTCTCTCTGGATTAAAGACACTGAATCTAACTGGAGGTGCCAAGTGCCTGGATGTGTGCCTCTAGCTGGAGGTGAGACTCACAAGCACCAGCTCATGCCAGCACCAACTTTGCCTTTGACGCAAAGTTACGGAAGGGTATTGATTTGCTGAGAATTCATGGAAACATGGTCTCTCAAACAGTTGCAGTAGTAAATAAGACAGACTTGGTGTTATTCTGCAATCACAGGACTCTTCAAGCCTCAGCTACTCTTCCCAGGAGAGCCCAAAGCACAGCAGACGCCTGCAGGGTGACACGTGCCCTTCACCTTCAAGCAGGATGGCTCTGTGAGAGGGAGATGCAGCATGGCAGGCACAGACTGGCAGCTTCACTGGGCTCTTTCTGCTGCTCTCACCAAAAGAAGGGAAAGCAAATATGCTGGATTTTGATGCCAAGCCCTCTCTTTGAGAGGAGTTGAGCAGTGAGGGTGGCAAGATGCAAGCAGAAACAGCCCTGTGTGGTTTGGCAGTGACTTAAATAGCCAGCACTGGCTCATGTGGCACTTTTAAATTGTTTTCTTCCCTGACACTCTTTCTACTTTTAAATGTTTTAATTTCCTATAATCTTTATGCAGCCACATGTGGGCAAGTAAACAGATTGTTCTGAATCAATCAGCTGTGCTGACTTATTCCACTGTTTTAAACAAATCTTGAACATGTTCTTGAATAAACGCTGGGACTGGATGTACCAGAGGATAGAAACAATCTCCCTTCAAACTAAAACATCCACAAGAGGCAGCAGCCCGGCCAGCAAGCAGTGTGGTCTGTGAAGGATTCTCTCCTTCTGGGTCAGGGCTGTGCCTCAGCTTCACAGGGCAAGGGAACTGAGAGCAGCTGGCCGCAGGGTGGGAGGCGACAGACTCCTTCCCAGCAGGAGGATGCCCGGCTCCCTCCTTGCAGCACTGCTGACCATCTCCCGGCAGCCCCAGGCAGAACCAGGTACTGCAGCAGGTCACGTCTCTCCAGATGGTTTCCAGCTTCCCACATACAAAGCTTGCAGAGGCTGGCTCCTCCTTGTTTTTCCTTCTTGTTCTGCCCTGTCTCCTTGGCAAGGAAATGAATGTTTTCGTGTCTTGAACCTGTGGTATGGACCAGAGCATAAACAACCCTTAACAGAAGATAAAATGAACACTTGACAGGCTGGAGCACCCAAGTTCTTACTAGAGTTTATACACCACAACTGAGGCCATAGCAAATTAAAGGATTTGGGGAAATGTCCTAAACCATAGAACAGGTAAAACTGGTTCTGAGCTTTGGGTGTCCTGGTGGTCAAGGTCACCCAACTGTTTACATAGCAATTCTGCCTTTTCCTGACGTGAGGTACAATCTCAAACACCTTGTATTTCTATCAGTTTTTCTTTCTGCTTGTAAGGCATTTCATGGACCCCATATTTATTAAATGAAAAACTGGAGAACCGGACAGCCATTATCTATGCCATTGTGAACTAGTGTGGAAAAATACACATAAGAAATAAGCCTGTAGTGGAAACCCAAGGAGGTTATGGTCACAATCAAGTCATTTTTTTCCTTAGTTTTATTTTCGTTTTCATTTTTGAGCTTACTTTCCTTTGCAATTCTCACATCTGAGCTTGAATCTTCTAAAATTTCTCTGAATTTCCACATCATGCTTCATTGAACATTTCTGCAGGGAGCCAAGCCACAAAATTACAATTGCATTTCTAATTATCTAATGTCATGCGAGAGATCTCCTCCCTGTACTTACCTCTGCACCATGTCCTGATTGCCCTGACATGAAATGATGTTAAGAGAAAAGTACAGTTAGCCTTCCCTGATAGGTAAAATGCATTTTGCAAAACGAGTTTCAGGTTTCCCCTATGTCTATTCATAGCCGAGCAAGTCGGGGATTTTAAAAACAAACTGGGCTGCGACAAAAATATACATATGTATGTTTAGCTGTTTCTACAAGGAGCTGCCCTTGTAGCTGCCCTTGCCCACATACAAGGAATGATGTGTTCAGCAAGTTGAATACTGAGATTAAGCATTGTGGATAAATATCTCTGCTGACCTAACCCAACAATGTGAGGTAGGAAGATATCTTAAAAAAAAAAAAAAAAAAAAGAAAAAGAAGNGCAGGAAAAAAGGAAACAGGTGGCTTGTTCCAGGCTTGCCAAGAACATTTTGGAGCCTTGAGAAAATCCACTCCCCTGCTTAACTGAATGTTGTTTGTCTCATCCACAGAGTGATCTCTTCTCTTTCTTACAACTTCCTTCTGCTGCTGGCAAATAACCTGCTCTCTGCTCATTTTATCTCTTCCCTGGGGATAGGCCTTACCATTTGATTCTGTAAGTTTCCTCTTCTTTCCAATTCTTCCTGATTTGCAGGTGCCAAATGCTGATAGATGACTGCCCTCTCACCTTCTCCATCCTCCTCATTCTTCACTCCAATCAAAAAAGTCAACACTTCTCACTTTGGAGTTGAAAATGCTGCTGTTTCTGTGTGGTGTATTGATAGTAGTGGTGAACACAGATGCTCAGGACAATCATGAGCAGAGTTAGGGTCTTCCTCAGCTCACCTGTCCTCCTTCTTCATCACTGAAAACCAGTCCAGCATTTACAGAAAAAAATACACTTTCTTTTTACTTTAGTGTGAGTACAAATGAGGTCCTGAGGCTTCAGCTAGTCCTCTGACTTTAATAAAAGCAGGATACTGGTTCTCATTCCTCATCTATGCTTTAGAAATCCAAATCCTTCTAAATAGGAGTATCACAGTGAATTACAGCACTGACAGATCTATTTACGCTTTTTCTTGTTCAGTACAGGATGACATATTCCCTGAAATTCTTATGTTCTCCAAGAATTACCTCCATAAAATCTCTACCACACTTCTTAAGTACATAAATAGCACTTTCATCTCTCTGTGTATGTCTTAAAGAAACAGGCATGCCCCAGACAACATTGTACAGTGGGGTCAGTGCATCCAGGACACAGTAAACCCCAAAATGTTTGTGCTATTCATTTCTGCATGTGCAGTATCTGTCCATTTGGGATTTCCAGATGTCTGGAGCCTAGCCAAAGCTACTCCTCCACCAGGACTTCTGGACATCTGGAAATTCCAGACACATGGCCAAAGCCCATTTTTTATATGAACATTATTTCTGGGGTGAAAAAAAGAACTTATGAAGAAACCCAAATGTATTTGTTCAACTCACCAAGAAACCCTAGACAGGGTGGTGATGCTCAGTGAAAAAGAGCATTAAAAAATGTCAGCTGTCTCCTACAGAAAGACAATAGGAGATGAGTGCCAAATTCCTCTTTGAACCTCTCAAATCATGCTTCATATCTCATTTTGCCTTGGGTTTATTACACTTCCTTTCATTCCATCTAAACCGACACCCTCAGTAACTTCTTTTCTCTCCTCTTCACTGTGAAAACATTTCTGAGTACCACATTATACAGTGCACTTTCAAGCTCCCATCTTTACTTCTCTCTGTGTGTTCAGCACTAGTCCTGTTCTGCTGGCTTTTTCTTCTACATGGCTTTTTCTTCTACATGGCTTTTTCTTCTACATGGCTCCGTAACTCATTCTTTTCAAGGGACCTGTGGGCTATTTTACTGGTACATCACTCCCTGAGTCATATGTGCACATACCTTTACAGTACTGCTGTATAAATACTTGATATGAGATGTGCATTGCTTTGTGAAACTGAAGTTGATTGGGCAACTGCTTCAAAACAAGACTAGACCTAAATTACTCCCAGAGTTATTTTCTAGAGATAATAAACACATTGTAAACTGAGTTCAATTCCTTCTAAAAACAATGTGGTCAAAGGGAACATTCATGCTCAGAATATTTGGAATGACTGAATATGCATGAACACATTGCTGTTACTGTGGGATGAATCTAAGTCCTGATTAATGGATGTAACTTTCGTGGTCAGAATGATAAACTAGACAGTAAGACTGCAGAGAAAACAATTTTAAAAAAATGGACGCATGGGGAGAACATTTACATCCTGGAATCATCAACAGAATAACAGAATGCTGTTTTTGGTCAGATGGCTTGCAGTTAATTTTACATACTTGACCTATAAATTAAAAATTAATCAGAGATATAAAAACACACAAATAGAAAAAAAATATGTAGCTAGATAAAATGAAAGCAGTATCAGATTTAGGAAAGTGAGAATTATTTCAGATCACAATCCTGTTAAGATTCATGCTTGGAATTAACTCCAGGAGTTGGTTATATTGCCTGCACTGAGGCAGGCAATCTTTTCAGATAGTGAGTTCTGTTGCTTGTAGGTTGGTAACCTGTGGTGAAATTTTCTTTATTTGTGAATAGTAGTAATAACCACTTTCTTAATTCTTGTCAGGAGTTTTCCTCTCCTAGACTGTTCCATCCTTAAATATCAGTATTATTTCTGGTAGGACTCCACTGTTTTTCCCAGCTTGATGTCAGTAATCCAACACTTTCAAGGCCAAAGCACTGAGTAGCAACAGCCAAAGACATTTCAAATAAACCCATTGCATATTCATGTTGGTCAAGGGGACAGTCTGACAACAAATAAGGTCTATAATGAAAACATATTTTAAGTGAATCTTAAATGCGTCTTAATTTTACAAAAACAGATAAAAATCCTTTCGATGCATTACTTGGAACTACATTAGATCCTGGAAAGCTTAGTGAACTCCTATAGTTTTTTTCTCAGTGACTAATATGTGTTTTCAAGCCTTCTTATAAACTTGATAAGTAGGTTAAGGAAGCAGTTTGAAACTAGAGTTTTACTCCATGGAATAAAAATTAAACCCAAACAGAACTAGATCATGCCAAAACAAACACAGAATATGTTCTGTGTATGGTTCAGGGTTCACGTACTCATTTTTAGATAATAACGAGTGTATCTATATATAAGTATTTAAATAATATGAAAGCATTTTAAAGCAAAGGACTATACATAAAATGGTCTGTTTCCTGTTTCTGTGTTGTTCGATTTGGGGTTTTTTGTTTGTATGGTTTCTTTGTGGTTTTTTTCACAGAATAGATCTTAAAAGTCATTTTGCATTTATTTCCTATGACAATTTAATATTGCCCTTAAAATGCATGCTCAATATCTTCAGCAGAAGGTAGCACAGAAATGCAAAATATTTGTATTAATAAACAGGCACTGTTCATTACCCATATAATAATCACACTCTAAACAAATGGGAACTGAGGTTCAAGTTTTTATAATATTAAGACAGAGAGGAAAGTGATTTTGAAGAAAGTTAATCTTTTTATGAAACATAATGTTTTCTGGCTGATGAGTTGATGAAAGTAACGGATTTCAAAGAAGGTTTCAAAAGGATTTCAGATGGTTTGATAAAAAGTTTTAAAAGGCGGGGGGGAAATCTATGTTATACAAGAATTCATGTAATCTGTAGTTTAATGCATAATATCTGCTCTAACCCAGGCATTACCCTGCCAGAATCTGACTCATTACTGTACAAAAATGAATACCTCAAAAATCCTAAGTGCTATATGAAATCAAGTAGTATTTACGCTTTGAGTGGCAAAATCTTCAGAAAGAAAAAAGTTTCTCTTCAGATCTTTACTAAATCACACACCTGACCATGTAAGGAAAGGAAAGACAATTGTGCCTGCATAATATGAGTAAAGACATCTAGCTCCTTTATGGAAGCTCTCACATTTTAGGAATCAAAAGTTTCCTTCTCAATCTATAGCTAAAATCCCATTCCTTCTAATCTGTATTCACTTGAGAAAGCAGATGGGATGGTTGGAATGAGTAAGACATCATTGGGCCCAGAATTCTTTGACAGATTATAACATTTTAAAACTCAGTTTGAATGATCTTTTAATGTAACACACAGGTTGCAGAAATAAAATGCATTTTCTATCCATTTCTCAATGAAAAATTTTTCCACATGGAAAGCAATTTTGTTTCCATTTAGAGCAAAAAGTAGAGATCAGATGGAAAACAATTTAATTGCTTGTTTGAGAAATCCCAATTGCCACATTTGGTTGTCAATTTTAGGGGCAAAGATGAAGTTATAATTGCAATTCTTGACATGTAAACTTGTAATTTTGTTTTCTGTAGAGGCCTACAGAACCTATATAATAAAGGAAAAGTTCAACCTGTTTTCTTACAGACGTTAAAATCTACTTGCAAAAACCTTTTCCTGAAGGCCTGTCTTCAACCTGGTTCAACCAGTTTGAAATGTTTCCTCCCAAACTGCCTCTCTTTGCAGTTCTGTCACATTTGTCTTTGAAAAATGTCGTGGAGTTGACAATGGAAGACCATATTTCTTGTTGTTTGTTCTCTTAAGTGATTTTGATCATGGCATTTGGAAGCAAAATGCTTCTTCTTTCCTCATAATTCTTTTATCTTGAATAACTTCTCAAGTTTTGTTTTTGGATGCATCTCCATGACATAGTGCAGTGCCTTGGGAATTTATCCAAGCTACCCTGGGCACCGAAGCAGTCCATATTAACATCCTGTCTAGGTTAATTAACCCGGCTGAGACGATTCGTAAGCGGAGAATCACATTGATGCTGTAGCCCTTATTGCACCAGAATTAGGTTGCAGGATATTTCTGAGCAGTAATACAGCCTGCATCATCAGTGTCAGAGGCTGCAAGGAGACAAAACCTTCAACATCCCAAGCAGCCAGAGAAGGATGAAGCTCTGAGAGACAGAAGACTTGCATAGTGAGCTCTTTCATCTGCCTTGTTTGTCGAGTCCACTGCCACAATTTGTTCCTAGCAAGGGCTGATGAGGACTGAAAGTAAATGTCTGAGAGGGATACTGGAAGAAAAGAGTGTGTTCACAACACTTGGCTGGGATTATGAAAATCAAATCACAGAATCACAGAACATGCTGAGTTGGAAGGGACCCACAAGGATTACTGAGTCCAACTCCTGGCCCTGCACAGCACTATCCCCAAGAGTCACACCATGTGCCTGAGGGCACTGTCCAAATGCTTCCTGAGCTCTGCCAAACTTGGTGCTGTGACCAGCTCCCTGGAGAGCCTGTTCCAGTGCCTGACCAACCTCTGGATGAAGAACCTTTTTCTGATATCCAGCCTAAACCCCCCCGACATAACTTCAGGCCATTCCCTCAAATCTTATAATCTGTGAAAAACATTGGTGTCAGAAACCATTCACATTTTTTCAGAGATCACCTCTGAAGGATGTTTTTGAGTATAACAAATGCAAGTCTTTTGTTGCTAGCAGTGACTGCAGTGATTGTGTTCCTCTTGAAATGAAACAGTTCCAGGATGCTTCCACTTCTTTTGAGGGGCTACTCTTTTAGCTAACGCTCATGCTACTCCAAGAAGAAAAGAAAATGAACAAGCCTTTTACAGTGTCTGGAAGTTCTCTCAGCACGTTCAGTGAGTACCAGATTGTCTATTTTCAACCTTGTACAGGACAAGAAGTTTCTCTCCCCATGTTTTGTTGAAAAAGGTTGTTGGCCACTCATAGTGAGGAGCACTACTCTTAAGTCAGCATATATTTTGTTATATTACGTATCTTTGTTACGGCCCTCTCTAATGTTAGCTGCATGATGGGAAGTTATCCGTCCTCAGGAAGAAAGCAATGTTTGTGATAGGTCGATTTTTCAGAATTCACCTCACAAAGACACACATTAGTACTCAAGTGTCTGGACTGCAAAAAGTGAAAGCAAACAGGTACAATAAGAAAGTAGGAAAGTGCTTACTGAATTTTATGCTGATATTTCCTGTTGCAGTCCGATGCAACCTTCCCGAAGACAGTTGTGCCAGTGGGAAATACGGAAGGGTCTTTGCATAGATTCTCAAAGACGTTTATTTCTGCCCCGCACGCATCCCAGTCTGGGAGCAAAAGACAGGGCTCATGAGAAAACTCCAACGCAAAGGATCCTCAGGGTGGAGGGAACATGAGTGACCAAGAGGGGAACGAGACTTGGGTACATTAGCATAACAAAAACAGCAGCAGAGAGAAAACCTGTGTGCCCAGGGCATGCTCCCACCCCCAGAGTCCCATCCTCCCAGGGGAAGGGGGTGCCCACGGTGAGGGGGAACCCCCACAGTTTCCTTTCTTGACACTTAGAACAGTGCTGTTATCCTATTGCTTTGAGAATGACAGGGAGATTGACTCACACATTTTAAGTAGAAAACTCTCTTTGACTTGTCTAAAAGTTATTTAGGTGGAAATACAGCTTTTTAAAATGCCTGTTTTCAATTTACTGTGCTTTAAAAATTGCAAACAGTCTGATTTCAACCTGAAAGAATTTCAAAGTTAAAAAAAAATTCACCCAAAAAACCCAAGAACTTTGTTCAGTCTTTTAAAAATATTCTTAGTCTCTGTAATGGCTGATAGGATACACACATACAGCTGAAAATAGCCTGTAGACTCAGATTCATAATGTGCCCATATTATTATGAATGTCTACAAATGAAACTAATTCAATGGCTTCAATTTGTTCCGTGGAACCAGAAATGGAATAATAAAAAAGAAAATATTCAGGTTATATGAAAGCCTTGTATGCAGGATTCATTCCTGTAACATAATTGATCTAACGGATAAAGTTATGGAAGTGTATCTCTGCTGATAATAGATTAAAAACAGAAACCTTCTTTCACACAAGTATCTGAATATATTGCTCCAACTCAAGACTTCAAACGACTGCAAAAGAAATTGCCGTATATTAAAAATCCAGTTGTTTCTCATTAGGCTGTTGGGATACTCAAGAGTTGTAAAGGTGCTTTTGCAGCAAAGATAGGAAATTAAACAAAGTATGGTGATGTTTACTGTCAGTGTGGCTATTAAACAAACTTCCATTTGCAGTACGGACATTGTAAGTTACACCCAAAATAGAATTTAATTAATAGAGGTCTTGTTAATTACCACTAGGGCTTTATACTTCTTATAACATTTCTTCTTAAACAAATTGCAACAGCTGTACCTTTCAGTGTCATTGGCTGGGTTGGAATTGTTATACAGTGGGCATGTGTTAACTGCAATTTTGTTTACATCAAAATTGTATCTGGCAAGAACTTGGTTTGAAGCTGACCAGGACCTTAGAAATAACATTATAATCAACCCATGGATCTCTGTTCCAAAGACCTGACCAGGTCAAATCTAGAACAGACAGGCAGGACTATGCAAGATGAGCTGCTTACTTTGCCATATCATACACAATCGCAATTCCCAATTTGATTAACTGCCTGGGATCAGACCCGGTTTGTCCTGGGAAGCTCTCAGAGCATTAATCTGGGCTCCAAAACCATATAAGGGACACTGTTTATGAAAATTTACCTGTTAAATATTTCCTGTAGCTCCCAGAAATATTTTCAAAATTGGCTTGCAGTTGTAGTGTAGCTATGAAATACTGTCCAGAAGGTGAGTCAGCAGCATATGCATTTACAGATAATTTTTGAGTGAACACAGCTATATTGCTTAGTGATTCATTGCCATGGTAGTTCAAACATTTATGTGGCCTAATCAGATGAACTCAAGATGAAGGCAAATGCCCAGCATTATAAATGGATTTGTTACTACAAATATTTAGCAAGATCATAAAAAAAGGCTTTAGAAATTTTCTTCCAGGTGTTTAATTATTTATCTAGTATTTCTTTGTAACTCTGGTGCAAATCTTTGTCATCTGTATATTTATCCCGTCTTTTGTAGACTTGACACAGAACGAAATGTCTTATGTAAATAAAGGATAAGAACAAGCAAGATATCTGACATTGCTGGTGGGTGGGCAACAGCTCCACTAACCACTGCTGGTCTTGAGCATCGTGAGATTCTTGTAGCTGAGCAAGACAGCAATTCTATCTATGTGAATTAAGCAAGTCATGGAAACTCTGGGCTCTGAAAGCAGACCTCTCTGCTAAATGCTCTTAACCCAGTAGTCATCTGTCCTGGCTGAAATCTTACTGTTTAGTCAAAGTAAAGGTGGATATCACCTTCCAGACACTTGGAAAAGTGAATATGGAGTCAGAATTGGAGCCTTCACCAGAGCTGAAGTTTGTTTGTGGAGGGGAAGCTTGTTGTTCAGTAGTGGTATAACCACTTTTGTCACCACTGGGTGACAAGGGCTAATAGTGGGGCAATAGATGTGATGTGCAAAGTGTAAATAAGTGTTTTACAGAACTAAGGAAAGGAGATGTAGCAGGACTGCACTATATATAAAGTTAGGGGAAAGGAAGATGACAAAGACTATAGTGGTTATAGCAAAAAGCAGGGAGGACAGAAAGAGAAAAAAGAAGAGAAGAGCAAAACGTTGAGGAAGAAGAAAACACCAAAACTAGGCAGACAGATATTTTAATTTAATTTGATGTAATATAGAATAAGAAAATTCTTGTTATTTGCTATTTATTTACTCACACTTTATCCCCATTACCTGAATCAATGTAATTTATAGTTCAAATTTTCAAAAGTATCTTTGACATATAATTGACTTGGGATTACTCTGCTCAATTGCGGAAAAAAAGTATACTAGTTTTTGTGGGCTGTTTGGAATAGTTTTTGTAGACCATGTATTCGCTGCATGGCTAAGCTGGGTGTACCCAAGGGAAGAAACTGAAAAGGGCAGCAAAGAACTGAAGCAAAACAGGTGAGCAGATAGATTAGTTTTGAGGAGGCTGCAGAGGCAAAAACAGTTGGTGTACTTCTTCTTAACCCAAGATGATTCCTGAAACGTACCAGGATTAGAAGATTAACAAAGTTACTAGCCAGCCTGCTGATATCACTCTGCTCAGGAGTGAAATCCCTCATCAAATCATAACATTTAGAAAAGCTTCTAGAATTTATCTTCTGTCTCTAACATTTGGACACTGATTAAACAGGATCATCAGTATCTGGTTATACAGAGCAGTATTTTACAAAATTAAATCACTTCTATTCACAACAGATGAACTTGTGATGGTGGCTACCCAAATAAGCTCTACTGAAGAGCCTAGGACAGACACATGGGCTCCAGCAGCTACATCTGAAATACTGTATCATCAACCAGAATGGAAATAGCTTTTTAAGGTATTTCTAGTAAGTGTCAAAAAGATCATATGCATCTGGAAATACATTTTCTTTTGCTAACTATGTATAAAACACTGCAGTCATTGCACATGCGGGTAAGAAATGATTGTTAAGATTGTTTTTTAATAACATGTATGTCAGGGCTTTTGGGGGAAGTAGAGTCCTCCTGTCTGTGTTTCAGACCAGAATCCTCAGTGCAGATCAGACAGTCACAGAATGATTGGGGATCACCCCTGCCATCTGTTTGATGTTTTGAAATGATCACTCTGTGTGCATGTGTGTGCACACGTGTGGAATGACCTTCTGGTCACACCCTTACCTTACCGGCTTCAGTCAGAGGCTTTCCGTGTACATCTGTAAGAGGAAGCTGAAGGTGGAGGAAGGTTCGCTTGCTCTGGGAGCCATTTGGAATCTGCTTTGTTCGACAGGTCTCTCATAACACTTTTTTTAAAAATTGTTGTCTTTTTTCTTTTTTTTTCTTTTCTCCTTTTTATTCAATTTTTCATGGACGGATGGAAGAAGAAAAGGTCTTACTATGAATAAATAAAGACTGTCTTCAGTTGCTACATGGTGCAAGTTTTGCATTTTTAAGGTTTTGTGTGGGCTCCCAGGAACTGCAGCCTACTATCAAACCTGCTCCTTGCATGACTTTTTCACAGTCTTGGGTGAGTGAGGACAAACTTCCCATACCTCTGATGTGAGTGCCCATGGGTAGCGTGAATAGCCTTGATTCAGTTTCCTTCTGAGAGGGCTTAAGTAGTTTCTTCAGGATTTCATGCCCACGGTTCTGTGACTGGAGTTTGACAGACAACTTGTTGCACATTCAAATGTTCAGTGTAATTAATTCAGGCTACAGTTTGTACTGTACCACATTTCTGTACACTCAGGTGCAGAGGAATACAGATACAAGTACCATTCTAGGTGTAGTAAGGTACCCTAGATTATGTTTGCCTAGAAATGTATGGTTAAGTATGAAAACCAGGGAATTTTTCCTGTATCGAGATACACGATGTCACCCCTTTTACTCCCCTTAGCTCAGGGATAATGTGGCTCAGACTGAACCAGGACTATTTCTGTCATTCATGCTACTAACTGGAACTGAGGGGAAAACAAGAGGAGCTTTTGTATTGTATTTTAGCTTTGTGTTGAAAAAAACCAGAAGCTGAAAATTATCCAAAGGTTAACACTTCTCAGTATGAGTTTTCATGCCAATGTCCTGTTCTCCTAAACTAAATCAAAGGTCTTCCTGGGAAGGACACACTAACAAATGCCTTGGCTCATTTTCAGCAAGGTGTGACTGGCCCCCGCATTTGAGATGACATTCGAGTACACATGAAATGGTTCATGAACTTTGATACATCCTGTCTTTAAAAGCTGGTTTCAAGGAATTGAGCAAAACAGTAAATTTGAGCATCTGATACTCTGCATGTGCATATACTTAAGTGGTCTTACTTAACGTTTCATTCACCTGCGTGAATAAAATGATGTTTAGGCCACACTCCGGTGAATGATTAGATTTTTTATGGCATATTGATTATTTCAGCTAGATATAATTAACACTTTAATAAAAAATCTTCGGAGAAAATCCAAAGCCTGAACTGAAACCCATCTTTTTCTTGAGCTTATCCTGACAGATGTGGAGAAATCTTTTTAAAAAATTATTGAACATGCACAATAATTGACCAAAACTTTTGTACAACGTAAATCTCAGTCAAAGCAATAATTTCTGTGTTCCTGTATATTTCTGGTGTTTCCTAATATATGTGCCTTATGTGCATATATTATTTTTGTCTTATGCACTTCATAGGTGTTGATCTTTAATAATTAAAGTTCACCCAATAATTTACACATGCAAGAGAGCAAAGGATTCAGTCAGGGTATTTAATGTCCTTGAAATAGAACAGGTGAAGTTTAAAAAATTATAGTTTTATCACTGGCATTCGTTCATGCAGAAATTATTCCAGTCCTTCCTCTTCCTCCCCGTCTGTTCTTGGCTTATTTCGGTACAGTACTGCGAGTGTTAAGTGACTATTGCAATATAAAGCCCCTTCTCAGCACTGCCAAAGGAATTTTCCAGCTAGATGCTACATAACCAGCATATGCAAAATGTAATGAACCCATCTGTGGGTGTAAGTCTGTTCAGTATAGCCTAATATTGTCACCCAGACTGTACTTGGGCATGTATCACTTGCATGAGAGTTAGCAAGTACTTCCAAATATTTGCTGAAGAGACATTAAATGACTTTCTCGTAGCAAATTTTAGCAAACTGCTACTGATTTACAGTGTATGCAAGTTTACCTGTCATTAATTCTTTTCAAAAGAGGAAAATAATCCATGTTCTGTTACAGTGCAATTGGATAAGCCCCAATTTATGACTTAAGAAAAAAGAGATTAGCCTACATTATAATGCACAAGACTAGATTCTACTCAGTTACACTGATATAGATCCACTGTAATTCCATTAGTCAATGATTTTTTTCCAAATTAATGCCTAACTGACTAAAATTCAAATACTTCCCATAATTTCTTTTGTCATCTTGAAGCAAAATGCAGAATCTCTGGGTCTTCTTCTTTCTACTCAGACAACTTTTAAAGAGGGGTTGAGGGGATGGTAGGCAAAGATGAATGGTACATTTCTATAGGGATTTTTATTCTAAGAGGGCAAAATTTTTAGATCCCTATGTATCAATGTGGAAATACTGCATTTCTACATTTTTTTGACAGGGAACAGCCAAAAGTCATCCACCAGTCCTCTTGCTCTGCAAAAAGAGACCTGAGCAGAGCACTTCAGACACACTTGCCAGGCTGGGGGTGCTCCCAGAGGGCACAGAGTATTCTGTCAACTCACTCAGCTGTTTTCTGCTTGTAAATACATATGCTTGGCCTTTTCCAGGTGCAATTATGCAGTATCATCACTACTATTTTGTACATGTGCCTAAAGCTGACCTGGTACCAAAGGCTGCTGATTCCAGGCCTTTTTCCAGACATTCATCCATTAATTAGAAGTTTGCCACATTTTTCCAAAGAAGTTATCCTTCATCTTCTCATTTACTTTTTTTCCTAAATCAATTATAAGCAATAAAAAATAGGTGAGATTTTGTGTTTCAGTTATGATGAATAATTCCTTCAGTATGACAAGATATTTAATTCTGAAAAACTGAAAAGTACTCTTATACACAGAAATGCTGTATTGCCTTTATTATGAAGAGTTAAATGACATTCTACTGCCTAAGGAGAAGAATTTGAAATACAGGGAAATATCTCCTAAGAATATTTTAAATTTAATTATCCTTTAAATATGTATTTTATCAAAGTTTATCTGTTTGGAAGGACTTTTTCAATATCAAGCATACTTCTGCAATCCATACCAAAGAATGTATGTGCACAATTTAGAACTCTCAAGAGCCTTTGCTATGTAGTCAGTATAGTTGGAACAAAATAATTGCCATGCTACATACTTCAGTCTTTCTCAGTTATACATTTTTTGAGGAAAAAAGGCTTTAGAAGAGACTTTTACAGCATATCTAAATTACATCAAATGAATGCTCACACTGGCTGCTTTCTTCACGGTAATCATGCATTACTTTATCAGGCAGTCATATGAATTTTAACTTCTATTGTTCACTTGTTCACAGTTTTCTGAGGTGAGCTCATTTGGAGTTGAGGTTAGAAGTACAATCACATCAAATTGCTTTGAAAAATATGGTAAAACTTTCTGAAATCACTATTGCTGTGAAAACTTGAGGGCAGTCAGTTCGGTTCCTCTTCCATTCTCTGTGTGCTGTGAAGGAGAGAAATCTTACAACCAAAACCATTGGGTCAGAAGCTGTCACTGTGAGATATCAAGCATAGTTGTAACAAGCTTCAAACGGTGAGACTGTGTGTCAGTTCTTGACATGGATGGACTTCCACGTTTTTCATGGAAATACAAGAATGATATCAACTACCTCCATCTCCTTACGCTGTTTGCATTTCTGCTCACACAGCCTTCCTCTTTCGTGGTCAGAAGGTACATTTAGAAGTAAAGCCAATAGGAATAGGTAGGTGCTTCAGCTCATTTATTCAGGTTTCTTAGACTGATCTTTAAAACATGCTTCATCTTCAGCTGGAGAGATCTGACATTTGTTAAGACTTCTTCCCTTCTACTGTCTTAAATTGAAAATCATTTCAATTTTGAGTGCACTGATACTGATGAAAAGACTCTGAAACATAAAGTTCAAACTAAAACTAGGAATGACATTAGAAATTGACTCTCTATAAAAAAATTATACCATTTCAGCTCTATCCATTTTGATCAGACACTTATTTCTGCAAATTTGGGGTTTTTTAAGTAAATTCTACTTGTTTTGGTTTTGGAATGGTAAAATGATGTGTTGTTGAGCTTCAAAGATATGCAGCTGTGCCTGTACGCAGACCAGATGCTTTGTAGATAAGAAAATGTTGCCTAAGCAGTGATTGGGAAGATATTTATAATATGCAGAATGAGTTACTGGCATCAGAACTCACTCTCTTTAACTCAGCATGTTTTCTCTGTTATTTAATGTGATTCTTCCTAGAAATTCTGGCTAGATTTGCTCCAGAATGTAAGCTAACTTCGCAATGGGTCAGTGGTCATTCTGCTCGGTGACATGGAGCACAGCTGGATTTTCCCAGAGAAGCTGTTGTCACTGATTCAGAATGGCATTCACCTGGCATCTGCACCTTAGGAATTCATGTTTCTATTCATGTTTTGAAATTAACATTCCAGGGATGCAAATGGAGAGTCCCAGGTTCAGACTACTTTCCAAGCAGAAAACTGATAGATAGCTTAGGGAGTTTTAAGACTTATCACCTTTTCTAAACATGCAAATAATGTTTTGTTGCTGCATATTTAGAATCTCTTATTTGAGCTGTTTTAGGATTTTGTCTTCCAGCTGAAATAAAGGACTGCATACAGTAAAAAAGTGGAAGAAGGGATTTTGGCTTTTATTTGTGGAACATTCAAGTTTTCTGTCTGAACTATAGTTTGCAAACTGTAAAATAATATTATAGTGTGTGCTTAAGCATGAAAGCTGCTTATTTAGTAAATAAAATGGTCTTAACTTGTCACTGATGCTAAATCAAAGCAATTGACAGCTTATCTATTAGAGCATCAGAAAGAAAAACCTCATTGTTTTCAATCATTAGATAGCAGGGTTTTACATTAATTTCAGCCATTATGACCAAGTGAAATAGAGCAACACAGCAGCATTTTCTGTCTTCATCTGGTGAAATTAGGGCAAAGTTACAGCCACATATGTCTGTGGTAACAGAAGGAAAGCACATGTTTCATACCAAAGTATAATGCTTTCACCACAAGACAAAAGACAAGTTGCAATTACAGAGAAGTTACTCTGATAATCTGGTTGTGCCAGCAATTTCCTACAGCACTAGAGAAGGAATTAGGTGACAAAGGACAGAAATGCACTCTCATTCCTTCTCCATCTTTTTTTCTTGAACTCCTATTAAAATTTCACTACAAAGCAAAGCAGACTGGAGGATCTAGAGAAACCACCAGGGATTTTATTTTCCTTACTAATCTGTACCGCTCCTAATCTCTTCACAGTCTCTGGGACTCTGGTGATTGATAAGCCTTCACTGATATTAGCCAGTGATGTTTAATGGGGCAAATAGCTGACCAAGTGATCTGTGAAGCTCTCCCTCTGCTGTTTCCAGCTGGGAAGAAATTCTTGTCAACCTCAAGCTACTATCGCAGTTTGCAGATTAATTTCATTTGGACTGCTGTCACACCACATTAGCTCCCTGAACATTTCTGATGGTGGCAAAACACAGATTTGTGGCATAAAAAGGACCTAGGAAGACAGGGATTTTGTGTTATCCAGTGACTCAAGTATAATCATTGCATTAAAAATATATTCCCCAAATTGCCTAATTGGTGGCTTTAAACCCCCAACACAGGCTCTTACAGCACAGGTCTTTCTGAAAGGGGCAGTGGGTGATCTGATTGCCAGCAGCTGCTCTGGTCTGAAGCCAGCTGTGGTGCTGGGAAAAGGGGATGGGCCACTTATCTCTTAGCATTGCTTTTTTATAGGAAATCACTGTTCGTCAGACTTGACGGCTGGATTGCTTGTTTTCTTCTTGCTGTGTGAACTGCTTCTTGTGTAAACTGCAGCTTCATTTGCTTCAATCAAAATACATCCACTTAAACAGTTTACAGAGTAAGCTTTACTAACCTGGTTCTTCATTGTTTGGTTATCACATGAAACTCAGGTCTGAGGAGATCAGAATAGATCACTCAAGATTACTCAAGATCAGCCAGGTGTGGCAAAAAGGAGTGATAGAAAAACTCCCCCTTGGTTGTGATAGAGTATTCTCCTGTCTGCATTGGCAACTGATTATTGTTGGGAGACAGAATTTTTTGTTCATCCTCCTGGCATACTCTGAAAAAAAGAATCAAACAAAAATTTTTCTAAAATGTCACTGAAATCAACAGAAACTACATGTAAAACAGTTCAGGTGAGGAAGAAGGTGCTGTTTTCAGATGAAGATATACCCTTTTTTTTTTTTTTTTACACTTGAATAAGACACTATTACTTATGATCAGGGGTTTTGCTCGGCTTTTCTGCAGAGCAGAGTGTTTAGTTGCATCTTACTCTTTGTGGCATAAGACTGGAATGAAAATATCATCACTTTCCAAACACAGTGTTTTACCACTTCTTTTCTCCTGTGAAGCTGCCTCCCCCTGTTCTGGCGCTTTTCTGCCAGTGAAATCATTTTTGTTCTATTCCAAAAGCACTGATGCAATAGGGCAATAGGAAACATATAGGGCAAGTGGCATTTCCCTCAATGAGACCTTTCTTAAAATGTGTATTGGTTTCTTCCATCATCCCATAGTGCTGAGGAGGGTGTATTTTGGGGTAGAGCCTGTCTCAGTGTCATTTAATATACTGCAAAAAGTCTTTTTTAACTATGATCTTTAAAAACTAGAGTAATTTTCTCAGTTTCTTGATATACCTTATAATGCCTTGTCCCTCATGTCAGACTCATAGTCATGGTTTACTGTCTTCCTTTTAATTTTACTCCATTCCTTTTCAAGTAATTTCTTCAAGAGTCTTTATATCGCAAGTACTAAAATTTAAGATATATTACCCAAACAAGATCTTTGCTCTGCAACGAGTACTGCTGTGGAGTTCAAAGCTTCAGTTTACATTAAAGGCAATTTTTCAGACAGCTATTTTTGTCTCCAAAGTCATCAGATGGAATAATTTGTGAGAATTTGCATGAGACTCCCAATTGCTTGTTCCTCTTTTCAACTCTGCCTGTAGCTCTGCTTATTTCACCACGTTACTCCAGGTTTACGTCAGGCTCGAGTGAATTCAATAGGAGCTGTCCTTCAATGTATAAAACCAAACATGCTGAAAGAAAATATGGTAGATATTATAGTGTGGCCAGTCAAGGTTACTTAAATGCCCTTTACTTTAAAATACCTGCCCTACATCCCAAGGGAAATGTGCAGGAAGATATTTAGAGGTGCAGCAGCCAGAAGATGTATATAGCTCCTTTTTGCTATGTTTGTGCACAAAACCACTTATAGCTTGGGAGTTCTGAGCCGCATAAATCCTGCTCCACAGGTTATTCTCAGCTGTGTTCATGAAATGGGCTCAGCTCTTATTGCAAAATTTCTAATAAAAAGGGAGAGGCTGTGGGTACTGAGGCCAGCATCAGGAAGACAGGAAAGATAGGTTGTAGTTCCTGATCTGGTGAAGAGGTAGTTACATAAAATGAACTTAACAGGGCAAGACTGACAGCCCAAACTAGTTTTAGACAGTATATCAATGCCATAGAAAGAAATGTCTGCTAATAAATGCATTCTGTTATGCTGTGATACTGAACTGTCAGTAATGCCAATTGGAAGCCCTGTGCTGGGGGCCCAGCCCAGACCTGTGCTTCCAAACCTGCTGGATCCTGATCTCAGCCCTCTTTTTCTTCCAGGTAGTGCTGCTGCACAAAGTACAGGGATCTCCTCCTGTGTGCACAGCGTCAGGAGTCCAGAAAACATTTTTCAGCTTGGAAATCCCTTGCTTTTGAGGGGACGTGGAGGGAAGGGTTTCCTAGCAAAACAATCCACAGAATCAGATCCCAGCTCCACAGAAAGAATGTAGCAGTGGGAGAGCAGTGGGGATTGAGAAGTAAAAAACACCCTCTAAACCATGACTCACATAAACCTACAAGTACTGCAATACTTGGTGATGTTATGACATGATAGTTTTATTTTCAATTTCAGTACTGTCACATCCAATTAGGTTTGATCCAAATTAAATCTAGTTATGCAGAAGAAGGATTTAAATTTGTTTTCTCTAGTGTAGACAAAAGCTATTACCTACAGGCTACAGAACACAGGAAGAATGGCGCTGAATCCATCGCCTGATGCCTTCTCCTTTAATCCTAGAGGTAGGTCCCTGGCAGTGAATCTTGAGGGGAATGGAAATCTCCCACTCTTGGAAAAACAGTGTTGAGTCTGCTCCCCTCTTGCCAATACTTTTCCTCAGTTAGTTAATGATGTTCTTTGCTGTGCTTGTGATGGGCCAGGCACTAAATGGCAGAGTACTTAAAAAGCAGATGCTACAAATTACATCCTAAACCCTCCTAGAAAACTAATTCCCATGTCCAGGTTCTCATCTTGGAAGATGAGATAACTACTCCCTCCCACCTTGCATAGATATTAAAGAAATACATGCAGGTCCAGGAGGTACTCAGATAACATAGTGAGGGGAAATGCAGGCAATAGAGGATAATTCCACCTTCAGATGAGGCTATGGAGTGCAGTAAATGACATTTGGTTAGCTGCACGCTGAAAAGCAAGAAGAAAGCAAATATTAAATAGCTGCTAGCTGCATGAAATCTTGTGGTGAATGAGAGGAAGGTTAAAAAAAAAGGTACATCATAAAACTGTGTCATCGTTTGTAGGCATACAGTGAAATAATTAAGCTTGTACAGGCTTCCCCTAAATGTCAAATGCTTGCTTTTTTAAATTCTAAATTTTGTTCTGCTATGTACAGTGTTTGTCTCTGAAAAGGAAATCATGTATTTCCCGAGAGAGTTTTTCCTCGCCTTGTCCTAAGAAAACTTTCTTATATAAAATTAAACCTGAAGGGTGTCCTTTGAAAGGGGTGGGCAGATTTATTTCATTCTTTTTATCTTTATGTGCCGCCTTTCTCCAGGGCAGTCCTGCATGGACAGGTCCCTACTGTGGTTCACACTATGCTCGCCTGGATCACCAGGCTACTTTGTCCCCTACCCGATACCTGCCCATAATTTGTCTGATGTCTGGGTGCACCCACATATTCCTGTGGGGTGGTTTCTCCATCATCCCCCACAGGGGTGTTCAGAGCCCAGCTGTCTTTGGTGAGTGCTTGATGCTTCCTCTGCACGCCTGCAAGCAGCAGCTGGTTGGCGCAGATCGGAGCAGCCTTTGCTGGGTGGAGGTGTTGCTCACTTACCCACAGATACTGAGCAGGCAGAAAAGTGTTAAACACACACGTCTGCTCATCTGCATTCTGCCTACCTTTCTGAGAGCTTGGATGGATGTCCAGCTGTCTCAAGCACACACAGCAAGTCTCAGCTCACTCTCCATTCCTGCTGAAGGTGCTACATATATACTTGGGATTTATACATATATGTATGCATAAACTTCTCTCTTCCCAAATTACTGCAGCTTGCTTACTTTCTTTTTCTCTTTTGTCTACATATTATATTCTTTTTTCAGAATGACATTTGTCTGAACAGAGATTTGACCTCAGCCTGCATACCCCACAGCAAGCAAGTAGTTACCAGGGTTTTCCAGTAACTAGCTCTCCTCTTGCTCCCTGAAGGGCCCTCACTTCTGTTGCTCATCCCTCTGACCCATAACCGGCAGCCTCAGAGCAGAAAGCAGCAGGTACAGTGAAATGCCATGCAAAACTCACCAAGTCTCTCCAGTCTGGGCAGACTTTACAACGCAGAGCAACTACAAGTCTCAGTTTATTTCCGTAGTTACATTACCCACCCAAATTCTTTTGCATTACCATTTTGCATCAGCATATCCAGGCTTTGGCCTTTGTCAACTTTATTTTCATTTTGAAGAGCTTAGTGTGGCTCTCTTTGAGGTCGTCATGCTGAGATAGGAGGACTTAAGAGATGACTCCTGCTGCAACAGGCAGCTTTAGGAGCAGTGCTGGCTAACATCCCTGGCAAACTGAGTGAAAAGAGAAGCTGTTTGAGAGCAAAAGAAGAAGTGACAGATAATTTTATATGTCCTTACTGTATGCACATTGACCTTCTGTTTTCCACTGAAGAGCAGAAGCTTGGAAACCTTATAATAATCTTAAACAATTAACCTGTCTTTCTATGAATTTCATTTTAAAGTGAGACAGCAAACAGAAAACAAGTGATAATCTGGCTTCTGTAGCAGATACTTCAAAGCAGCTCTTTTCTTTTTTCCTTGAAACATATAGAATAAAAGTTTCCAGAAGCAACATCAATATATGAAGTTCATGCACCATGATCAGTGTGCTGACAGAGTGATGCCTGCTCCTCCTGTCCTAGTGAAATTATTTAAAATGTATCACTTTAGATGGACCAAAAAAGAGGGGGATCAAAGGAGAATTGTAGTTTGTGAAGTGTCCCAAACTAGCTCTAAGATTTTTTATATTGCTAAGTCCAGACCTGTGTTTTATATCAAGTTTTTCAAACCATTTACATCTGGATTGTGTACAATCCTGAAACACTAGCCAGAGCATGATGGCTGTGTGGGTCCTGTATTTGGTAAGTTGCTCATCTTCCTTGTGTGGAATAAGTAAAGATGTGTAGATCACCAAGCCGTTGTTTCCTATGGCCTCAGGTATAACTGGAAAACATGGGCAGCTCAGTTTAGGGTTTGCAGAAGATATGAAGAAATTATGCTTTAAAATGGAAAGAAAAGTAGTAATAAAAAATGTTCAGCTCCAGCCCCCTCTCACTAAACCAGCCTTATATTTTTTATGTAGGACAACAGGATGCTATAACATGATTAGCTGGCTTTTTAGCACCTAACATACTGTGTTCAGAGCATGGAGATGGAGAATTCTTTTTCATACCTTTCCCAGTGTGCCATTTACCCTGTCCTGAAAGCTGAAAAGGCCAAGAGCAGCAATGACTTGAACAACATCAGTGTATAGAAATCAGTGAGCACTGACAAAAATAGACTGGAACGTTATCACATCTGAAAGTATCTCATGGCATTAAAAAGTTGGATTAACCACAGGAAGTATGAGTCAATAGATAGTCAGATGCATAGCTTTAGTTTTAAATCTTCAGTAATATTCTGAAATAATGCCTAGTCGTTTTGTTACTACTCGATTTTCCAGTTTCAGAAGTTTCCTCCTGTTCTCTTTATTCAGGCATATAGTCTTTGAAGTCTTCAACCAGAGGAAAATATTTTTGATTGTGAGACAGAGACAAAATTATATCTCTATTCTTCTACCAGAATAATGGCAAGTAGCATCCTTCAAAGCCAACTCAGTTTAAAGAAGGATATGACTTTGGTTTTGATTTTTAATGTAAATCTTCTTCCAGAAGAGCCTATAGGTAGGGGGTAATGATTTTCCTCACACTTATGTCACAAATTAGCAGAGAGTTAATAAAGCTCTAAAGAGGCATATCTAACGATCTTTAACAACAGGTGGTAAAACTCACTTACCCAGTTTACCCAATACTAGCTGTAAATGAGGGTCCCTCAGGAGAACCAGCCACAGAATGCCTCTCTTCTTTTAATAATGCCAACCTCTGTTTCTATGGAAACAGCACATCATGTTTGCTGCTAGCAAGGCGTGCGTTTAGCCCCTTTTGAAATAAACTATGTTCTCTTTGCATTGTTTTTAAGGCTGAAAAAAGCACTCAGCTTTCAACACACCAAATTATTAATGCCTCTCCTTCCCCTCTAATTAAAAAAAAAAAAAAGACTTTGGATGTACAGGATGCAGCTGCTAATTATTGAGACAAGTAGTGGCCTTCTTGTAGGTTACCATTTCTATGAAGAATGGGTATCTCACTGCTTTATGGCAGGGCATTGGAAGTTTTGGAATTGTGGCTAAGAAGAAATGTTAACCTCCCAAAGATGGTAACTGGCTGGCTCCATTAAGAGCATACTCCCCTGCATGCTTTTCCATATGTTGGAATTTGGTAATTTGCACCAATGCACTCTGGAAATGCTTGCTCTTCATATCACTGGGTACTTAAAGATGCTAAAAGGCCATCTGTCAAAGACCTGGTGTGCCTCATACAAGTGCATGCAGTCACCTCTTCTTGTGCTGGGCCAGCGGTTTCTCAGCCTGAGTCACTGCAGAAATTAATGGGGTTTTCCTCCCCAGCTGTAGATATGAAACAGCACTGAGTAATTAGATTGCAAATAAAATAAGATGTTAAAAGCTGCAACTTATCTGCTTCATTGACCGGTGCTTAGGTCATACTGAAAAAATTTTATAAGATGATGAGTTTACCGTGGAAGCTGGTTTAATTGCTTTGCATATCTTGAGCAGTGAAAATAGACTGGTCTGTTTCAAGCTGTGATGGAATGAAGATTTACAGAGCTTGGAGAGTCTAAAGGATGGCATTATAGGGTTGTCAGAGTAACAGGCCTTGGGAATCTGCACTGTTTATATTTAAAGGGAGAAGTCAGCTGGAGGCAGACATCTGAGACACGTTGGATTGATTTGCAGCTTTAAAGCAGATTGTGTTTGGGGAGAGAAGAATGGAACTATGGCTTGCATCTGTTTTTCAGATTATATAATGAAAAGATGTTTTCTTAAAAAATGGCGTGAACACAGCCCCAGTTCAGCACTAGCAGCAGTTTCAAACACCTAGTGAAGCACAGCCTCACCTTTGCAGTAGGTCTTTAAGAGAGAAAGCTGGTGTCATGAAAGAAATCAAAGCAATCCAGGCTAATCAAGTTAAAAATTTAAAACTAAAAGCATTTTTGAGGTTTAAAGAAAGGTATACTTTTTACACCACCAGGCATATTTTATAACCATTTCATATGGTATCTCATCACCACTTCTTGAAAAATTGAAGAGATTTGATCCCACATTTTTCAGTCAGGAAGATACCCTTTCTGACTGGGGCTTTCTTCTATGCTCATGAACCAAGTATAAAAGTGCAATTTGCATATTAAACTTAAAAAACAGCATTGTGGTGAATACAGGTTGGGATGAGAGAAAAAACTTCAGATGCTGTAGAGCATTACCAAGATCAAATTAAGAATTTGTAAATCTATAAATTAACTCTCTTGATTCACAATAAAAATATGGCTGACAGCAAACTAAGTGTCTTTCCTATGTGGAAAAGAGAAGTTTTACAGTGCTAGGAAGCTTTTGATACTTCTGTTTTTCCAGTACTTCTCAGCTATTCTTCATAATTCACTACTTCAATGCAACTCCTTGCCTCTTAGTTAAATAATACAGCTCTTCAGCCAGTTTGTGAAGATCTGCAATTTCCTGTCTGCCCCTATTGTATTAAATTGTACTTTATCTCTTGTTACTGTAATATTTCCAATTCTCTGCTGATCAATACAGTGCACTGTCATTTAAAGGGAATATTTTGCTGGAGTTGAAAAGGTTTTGTACAAGACACACAGTAATTTTCTTTTGAGGTGAATCATCTTTTCCTCTGCCTTGTTCTACACTATTTCTCTGGGTCTTCAGTTTACAAAGAACTTTCTTAATATCAGCTTTTAGAGATATGTGAGACCTATCGCTATTACAGCTGAAACTGATTAAATGGTTAGAGATATAACAAACTTCTTTTTAATAAATTCCTCATAGCTATTTTAACCCCCAATTCCATATAATGCAGGATACTTCTACAAGAATTTTTTGTCTATAGTAACTTTTTAGTCTATAATAATAGGGTCTTTAGGCCTCTCCATTTTCAGTTTCTGTATGAATAAAAGTATTTTCTATATTCATTTAGTCATTTTTATGTAATTCTGTACTGGGGAATACAGACCATCAAATAACTCTTTTGATCTGCCCTGCTCTCTTCTTAACTGTTTTTTTTCCCCAGCTTTTTTTATCATAGAATGCTGAGAAAGTTGTGTGACTTTTCTAACACAGCTACAGCTGTCTAAATGTTGTTTCTAAATTTTAGTGAACTGACAGTTTCTCTGCTGGTACCCACAGTGTCAAAGAGCACTCTCCTTCTTGCTCTTTCCTCTCAACACGTGTTTAAAAATTCAGAACTGGATGCTGAAGGAGAAGGTACATTTAAAAATGCTTTTATTTCGTCAGCAACAGTCAGAGTAAAATACTTGTCTCCGGTTGTTGAAAAATATAAGCCGCTGATGAACTTTTTTAAACAAAAGAGGAAATATGGTTTTAGAAATATCATGGACAATTATTGTAGATCGTAGTTGTTAAATTATTTCTTCCAGTTTGTTGATTCTTAACAAATTTGAAAGGCTGGTATGTGGGTTTTGATGTACATTCAAAGCTACTTGAAGTTTCACTTCAAAAGTCATTGCTTTTAGTGCTAAGAGGTACTATGATTATGTTGATTTTCTATTTAAGGTAAACCAGCAAGATGCATCTCTTAAGTACAAATCCATGCTGAAACCCATCAGGTCTGATTGAGGTCCTCAATCTTCCTTCTGTGATTAAAATCAGTATTACTTATTTACCGTCAAGGATTTCTTGTCATACTTAAGATGCTCTTTATTTTCTTAAATATCTACAATTTGTATGATATGATATGATATGATAGTGTTTGGTTATACACAGACTTGCTTTTTTATTTATTTGGTTTTGCACTAGTAATTGTAGTAATAGATGTTTGTCCCACCCATAGGCTGTGTCACAGTTGAGAACGTGAAGCGAGTTTAGAAACGGGAATCCTCAGTGATCAAAAGTGGTTCCAATACATAGTTCAGCAAGAAAAAGGATGTTTCTGTATCAATGTTTGCCAAAGAAGATAAGGAAAATGGGTCTTTTCATTACTTGCAACATTAAAATGTGATGAATGATGCACCTCAAAATACAAAGGGCAACTTTATATCCAATGCACACTGGGGCATATGTGTATGTGTGTGTCTGGGAAAACACAATAAAGACGCTCTCACCCCTGCTAGGTTCAGCAGAAAGGAGGGAAAAGGCCACTTTATTGACATATGTCACGTCTTATACAATTCTCAGCTGCACAAGGGATTGGAGAGCATGTCACTTCCTTCTCAATCCCACTGGAGAAAAAAGATGCTCATCAAAGTTCTCTTATCACAAAAGGAATGACAACCAGAAAATACCGTTAAGTAAACATCGGCTATTATTTACATGAAACTGTGTGAGAAAGAATTCTGACTCCAAGGTTAAAACAGAAGGCTTTAGCAAAAACCAGGGCAACATATGTGTCTATGTGTGTGTATGTACTAAACCTTCTAGTCTCAGGTTCTGACACTTTGAGCTTCCATCTTCTGCATCCCAGCTCCCCAGGCAGGCAGAATGGAAACCAAGAATGATATCAAAATGTAACTGTAGGTATTTGTGTAGGGAGATGTAGAATTTCTTTGCACTGAAATCCAACCGCTGACATTTTCCTGTGAATCAAAGTCTGTAGTCTAAATTCACAAGCAATAAATTGTAGATGATGTACTTTTACTATTTATTCAAACATTCTCTTATGATATCTATCCTCTGATTTGTCTAGCTTACCTCCTTCAAATCTCTGGTTTCACCCTGACAAGATTTTTAAATTTATTTTCTTCTTCTACTGACCTGTGAAAATACTCGTAAAAGTACAATGAGTCTGGAATGCCAATTCTGTCTGAACAGTTTTGTAAGGATTGATTGAAACAAACCACTCTGGTTTTCTTTTTAGCTGTTTCACTGATGTTAGCAACCAGATCTCTGTTGTATCCCTAATTATTATTCTCTACCAGTGTTCATCAGCATAATTGCATCAATCTCCCTTTCTCAGCTTATGCAAAAAGAATACTGGAAAATAAGAAATTTTAATTGTCACTTACACATCACAGACTTGCCAGAGACTAGAATTTGCAGTAAGGCATTGACTATGCTTGTTAAATGACTGCTCGGACAAATTGACAGGATCTCTGTTTTTAAAGACAGGGTGCTCACATACTAGCACCAGAGACTGGTAAAACCCAGAGAAAAGTAAGACCCCAGGTATTCTCCTCGATGTACAGAATATATTGCTTTGCAGAGTTGGGTCTGCTGTTCTTTTTGCCATCCCAAAAGGACTGCAGAAAATGCTCCTTTTACAGGGAGGATTTCAACCGTGCAGCTTTCTCTAAATGCATAATTTCAAAACTGTAGATTTATTTTAGCATAGATTTCCTGTGGGAATACAAAGCTGGAACAGACCTCCTGATTCACTGAGGTCATCCTCTGCTTTGTCTGCAGTCTCAGGCAGTCTCATCACACACACTATTAACAACTGTTTCAGTGCCATCTTAAAGCTAGATGCACTTAGATATTTTGCGCATTAAGAGAATCTCCCGAAATGGTTCTTGCACTAAAACCTCAGAATTTCTTAGTCTAATAAAGTAAAAGCATTTGCAACTGGCCATCTGCTTCCATTACCCAGTAGGCTGTACACTTGAGGGGCTCCCTGAATTAAAATTTTTCAGTCTTGTTTCCACCTCAGGCTGGGTCATTCCCATTCCCCTTATTCACGCAGCCTTTGGCCTGGTGTCCCAATTTTCATATTGGTTCTTTCCTCTGTCTTGTAATCTCTTTCTCTGTTCTCAAATGTTCTTACTTGAGATGACTTAACTATTTCTTATTTGAGATGGCTTAAATATTATCTGTAAATATTTTTCCTTTTTGATCTGACTGAATTTTCAGATAGATAATGGCTAAATCTTTAAATACAAATATTTGCTTTCAAACTCTTCAGCACTCCAGACTCTTTCATAAACTTGGATTTACCACCACTGGCTTTGCCTCTATTCCACCCTCATGGTTGCTTCCAGGATTTGTTATTCAGCAGGACAGGGCAAGAGTGTTTGGGTCCATCAGGTCCAAGGTGTGAAAGTGTTAAGTATGAGGTAGAATAAAAATGTCCTAGAAAAGTACACAGCAATCTATCAGCAACAAGAGTAACAGAGAGTGGACCAGAAGATTCAGCCAGATTTCTCTCTTTGGGTCCTCGTGGCTCAGTTTCTATGCTGGTTTGTTCCAGGCAAGGCAGTAAGGAGGGCTGGCAAGAGGCCACACAAGAGTTGGCTCAGTACAACCAAAAGTTGCTTGCAAAACCAGGAATACTCTGACGGAGGTGATGGCAGCTGATGAGGAAGTAGTTGAAAAAAGGTAAAAGATGTAAATCCAAAGCGCATCAAACTGCAATCTAACACAAGTTCTGAAATGCTCCCACAGTGCCCACACAGCCCAGCACAGTCTGCAGGACTCCAGCACGGAGTCACTTCTTCACCACCTTGTCTCCTAATAGCTTCTTTCTCTTAACCACAGTAGCAGCAACTGTGTTTGGCATACACTTGGAGCTTGTGTGAGACAATTGTGTAACTAAAGAAATTGAAAATATGCTTTTCCTTCAAATAAGCTGTGAAAAGACTGAGCTGTGTAGGAGATGAATGAATACTAAGGAGGTTTTGCCTTTTTACGTACTTAAGAGTATAGCAATCTGTGGGGGTCATGTTTTTTATCAGCTGAAGGAAATTGTATACATCTACTGCACACCATCTAGCTGAAGGCATAGTTACAATAGATGATCCTTTAGAAGGCATCTATGTACTCTTTAAATGTTCAATTATTTTGAGTGTTTATGGTAATTGCATGTCCCAGGCTCAGTTCTACAAGATGAAGTACACTACAGTGCATGATTCAGTTTCTTAGAACGCATCGCTCTAATATTTGAACATGGGGAAATGAGTTGCTGATTACTTTTCAGCCACTATGTTTGATTTTTTGCTTTTGTATATTTAATCATATTCCATTTATTTAAATATTCAAAATTACCTTGTGATTTAAAACATGCAGCCTTTTAGGCTGGTTAGTGTTTAATACAGTGCACAAATCACTGCTTTTACGTATTACAGCTTTTGTGATGCTTTATATCATGGCTAATACAAATAACATAATTTTCCCTCAGCACTTTTCATTTTGAAGAGCTGTAAAACCTTATCAGAAGTACAATAATAATGTGGGGTTTTGTATCTGCTTCATGTTACAAGAGTAAAATAATGTGAAATCTCTTGGCGTCATTCCAAGTTATGGTTTTTCCAGTATATGCATACCAATGAATATTTGATTCTTCCAGCATTTTTTTCTTCCTTTAACCACTGTAGGAATGGCATTTAAAGTAGAAAACTTATGCCCCCCACATAACAGTTTGTTTATTATCTTGATCCTAATGTCAGTTAAACTTTAGAAATCTTCAGTTAGTGTCCTAAATTCTTCTAAACAAGTGTTCTGTTGAGGACTACCAATACAGACGTAAGTTTGAGGGATTCTTCCAGTACTGAGCATTCCATGCAAATGCAGTTATAATAGTTCAAACTGGGACAGACTGAGTTTGGATTTTTTATCACCTGTTTCACAAAATGAGGAAGAAAATAATAACTTGATATGTGCCTTATTACGTTGTGCCCTGGTAATTTCTTTTTTTTTCAGCTCACCACGGTAAAATCATAGGATCATAGAATCATAGAGTGGTTTGGGTAGGAAGTGACCTTAAAGATCATCTAGCTCCAATCCCTCTGCCATGGGCAGGGATGCCATTAACAAGATCAGGTTCCTCGAGGTTCCATCCAACCTGGCTTTGAACACTTTCAGGGATGGCACACCCACAACTTCTCTGGGAAACTTGTTCCAGTGCCTCACCCCCCTCACAGTAAAGAATTTTTTTCCTAATATCTGGGAAGAGCAGAAGACCTGAAGTGTTCAAGCTGAGAGCCACCACTGCTGACACACTCTGCTACCAACTCTCACTGATCAGTTCTGTTCAATAGGCAGCTCTGTTACCATATAATGCACAGATCTCCTTGCCCACTGGAAAGATTGGGTGAAAAGAAAAACCTCTGCTTGCAACGCAGCATGTATACACGTTTTCTCTGTGCTTTGAAGAGGAAGGATGGTGACTTGGTGTTGGTGAATCTCACCCACATGAAGACTCTGGGGAAAGACTCTGGTTTTAAGTCACTGGAATTGGAACAAGTGAGTAGCACCACCAGTTAGCCTGGACTTGTAGGGAGGGGCCATATTTTACTCAGTGAAAGTAGAAATGATATCTACAGGAGCAGCAGTAGGGATTTGTCTGCTTGCAGCCCATAGGAATGAGCAGGCTTGCCTGAACTGAGGGAGTGAACAGCAGTTTCATGAAGTGGTTGTGCTAGCAATGTGCTTGTACTGTGTATCTTGTCCATCGATTACAAAAGTAATTCACTTCACAAAATGACCGGAATTACAGCACTAAACTATTTGACCATGCCACTCTGCAATTACATTGACACCAAATCATTTTGAGCATTGCATGGAATAACTACCATTCTCTTTTGAAACCTGGTGCTGTGATATCCTACTGGATCAATGTCATACTAGGTGGGCTCTTCTGCAGCAAAGAGAGTCCCCAGCAAATGATCTGGGATTTATTTTTATCCTGAGACAAGCTAACCCCACCAACAAGCAGTCTTTGTCTCAAGGTACTTACCGAAAAGAAGTACAGCATTGTACCTGCTCCACAGGCGAGCACTCCAAGTGGCTGTTCAGATGGTAACCTCTTCCACCCTCAGCAGCCCCCAGTCCTAGGGTATGGCAATGGGACTGAAGCCAGCAAAACATAATCTGAGCCTAAGAGCTTTGCTGCTGAGCCCTGCCTGATCCGTGAAACCTGGACATCCTTGCAGACAGGTGACTTTCCTGTGGGGATATGAAGGATACACTTGCAGCACTGCTAGTATCTCATCAGTCAAGGGCCTGGGCAACCCATGGAAAAGACTATCCATGATATGCAAGGATTCAGTCTCACATTAGATGCCTGCCAATGAATATAAATGACCACCTACACAGGAAAGCTGTCCAGCTCTTCACACTCTTTTCTCTCTCTATCATCTGCTGTTTTTCAGAAGGCTGACCTGTTTCTGTGCCAAAACCTGCTCTGGATCCCCATGCTTACTGTTCTCAACAAAGTTACACCATTTCCTTTTGACGAGTCTCTGAACAGACTCACCAGGGAGTTCCCCACCTACAATGGCCTGGGAGGCCTGTAGCTCCTCCCTGTAGGAATCCCCCCTGTCTGACAAGCCCTTCACAGGGAGCACTCCTCCAGGAGTCATATATATAAGGAATATTTGCCAACAAAACACCACTGGGGAAATATGAGACCACGTAACACAAATTTCTGATACAGAACACAAAGTACAATTAACACAGTGAACCTGGAAGGATGTCGTCTTCCCCACTGCAAGAGCTAAGAGAGGTAGCAGAGACCTATGCTGCAAATAGAGGTGAACTTACCCTGTTACGAGGAAATGCCACAGAGGACCACTTGACTTGTCTTGTCAGCGCCTGCTGAGGCTGATACTATGAAGACAAAGAAGTTTATGCCAATGTAAGAAGCTGTTTCCAGTTATTATGGCAGCAAAAGTTTTGAAAAATGTAGTTGGAAGAGCCTGACAAAACATGAAACAAACAGATGCAAATGTTTCAAAGAAAAATAGAAGTGTAAAAGTTGACACCTCAATTAAAAAATAAAATTCATTTCATGAAGCAGAATTTATTACTGACGGTTTGGAAGTAAATATATGGGTCCATGATTTTGTGCATAAATATAATAGAAAGATATCTTTTGGTATCCTTTTGAACTAGAAATTCTTTGGAAGTAGATTTTTTCAAAATAATGCTATGTTGCTTTTTCCTACCTCTTCTGCAGAGTATCTGAAGTTGTGGATTTATTTCTAAGTAGATATTGGGGAGCAGGCAGATCAACATAAGCATGAAATCCATTTCTATATGCAATCATAAATCTTAAAAGCACTATTTTAATCAGCATGAAAAATAAGTGAGGACTCATTTTGACTTTGTATATTTGTGCACCATCTTGTTTCCCCTCTCTTGTTTTTTTTCTCTCCTACATATATTCTCATCAGAGAGTTAGAGCATTGTCTCTACCTATTTTCATTCTCTAAATGCCACCAAATGTTTAGAGGAAGGATGAAAGCTTTGTGCTTAGCACAGACTAAGACAGGTTTGTTAGTTAGTCAGCTAGTGACAGGTATTGACACGATTCCCAGTAAGAGGTTGAGGTGCAGGAGCAGAAAATGAGGTGGAGATTCTCTGGGGATTTCGTGGAGGAGAGCACAGCTTCACACATGATGTGTAGCCCGTGCCCCACATCCACCCCCAGTGAGATACAGGGAAGGCTGCTGAGGAAAAATGGCAGTCGGGAGCAAGATGCTACAGCTGCCAGGTTAATTCTTGCTGCCTGAAGATCAGTGTCTAAAGCAGGCAGTTGAAAAGAGGGACAGTGGGCCAGATGATTCATTTTCTCAAGGGTTGGATTGAATCACAGACTGTGGGCTGAGTGTTCCTCATCTTGGAGTGCTGGTTTGATTTCACCACAGGCCGCTGAAGGCTGGATCAGTTTTAGCCTAAAAGAGGCCAAAAATGGAAGTCAAAAGCATTGGCATTTTTGCATGAGTCACCTGCTTGGTGGGGATGGCAAGGGTAAAGGGATTCTAGTAGTGCTTCCTCACTAGTGTGGAGTGGCTTCAAGCCAAGCTGGGCACTTCCCTGAGGTCTGTTTATGTCTGTATTTTCAGTGCCTTTGCTATACCTGCTCTGAACTCATATTCGCCATGTCTGTCTCCAAAGTTTTATCTGAAATGGTTTATCATTCAACACATCTGGGCTTCAGGTGTTACTTTAATAGAACACTAGTCAATTAACATTTTTCATAAAGAATAAACTTTTCAATTGTTAACTAAGCCAAGTACAAATCATATTTTGTATTAAAGTGACAGATGACAGCAGTGAGCACGCCAGGAGTAAGCACCACAGCAGGAAATTCTTGCACTGTAGCTGTAAATTTGTTTTCTTGCTGTCTTTCTATCGACCTTATGTTTTTCTAAATTCATTGCCCAGTGATCTTTGTTAATGTACAAATCATGATATCATAGAATAATTTACATTGGAAATGATCATTGCAGGTATATCATATTGCATCCTCCTCGAGAAAAAAAAATATAGTGACATTCTCAAATGTCATGAGTATAATTAGAGTGTTTGTTTTTCCTTCCTCTATGCACAGAAAAAGGTTTCATCAGAACAAACTGTTTCTTAGTGATTGTAATTGAGGTCTGTAAATCACATCACATGCTTACTAGGACCATCCCATTAATTCCTAGCACAACTAGGCCGAACACTAGTATCAGTTACATTATATTTACTTGACTGTGTTTGGAACAAGAATCTAGCTTTTGTACCACTTTACTTTCTCAAGATTGGCTAAATAAAATGAAGTTCCATACAGTATCACTAAGAAGAAATACCTAGTATTGCTAAAGTAGTTCTTTATCCTTCTACATAATGCTGTGAAATCTGCAACAGAAGTAGTGTAAATATTTGATTCACAGTATTTATATTTCAGAATTTGAAATCGTCATTTTAGTTCAAGGCTTCACCCAAAGCCATGGTGTTCTTCTGAAGACTTTGTCCTCATAACTCTCTAGCCCTCAAAACACCCACCCAATAGCTGTAGCAGAGACAGAAGGAGACTTGTTCTCAAAGAAACCCCCCAGTCACCCCCTGGTTGGAGTGCTTGCCTGCTACTTTATCTAGAGAAGGCCCATGTGAATATTTCACCAAAAACTGAGGGTAAGCACATGATCACAAATTTTGAGAACACAGGGACGGTCAACAGGTTCATGATACGGCGCAGAGAGTTGTGCAGCCACAAAATGATGATTATGATGACATGTGCAAGTCATCAAAGGTGCAATTGGCCCTGACACTTTCTCATAAGCAAGTGAGATGTGGGAAAGACCCTGTCCATTTGACTGCTTGCATAAAAACCTTTTAGAGAAACTTCTCCTCTGATTCATCTAAAAGGTCTGTGGGAGAAAGTGGATGTAGCGTGACATTGGAAAATATGGTTTCAGCCCAATACCCAACCCACTTTGCATGTGGCTACTGCTCAAATAAGAAGAAAATGAGTGTCGTGAGCCAGCTGGACACACCTTTTGCCCATCTGTTCCATATTTATTTATTTTTTCAACATTTGATTTACTGTTTAATGTTTATATTTCTCTTATTTGGTACTCAGTGGACAACTACAAAAAGTCATCAATGTCTCCTTCTGTTCCAATCATCCTGGAATTCCCACAGTCAAACATGGCTGCAAACCCAAGTGCAAGCTCTGCCACCAAGCAGACTAACACTTTATTTATGTGCTTATGACACCTTCAATAACTGTATATTTCCCAGATATCTTTAGGCACTCACTACAACAGTATCAGAATATTAGAACGTCTGATTTGATGTAGGAACATTCTCTTTTCCTTTCAAAGAATAAATAAATTTCTAATAGATGAACAAATAGTCATAGTTCTAAACCGAGTGTAGGAGCAATCCTAAATCCTCAAACCCTTTCTTCATTCCCTGCTTCGGAAGATAAGAAACGCAATGCGTTTATTCTTGGAAAATTTTAAAAAAACTGAAGAGAACAACTGGAGGGAAATGAATCTTAATGCTGAGTGTGTCTCATAGGATGTTCTTTTCAGTTCTGATTTAAGTCAGTCATTGCATCTCTGGGAATTTTCAAGGCTGCTAACCTGCTTTGGAAAGCAATTACACTGACACATTCTCAATAAATTAGTTTAGTTTTGTTCTTAAAAGACTGTTTCTTCATACTTGTTAATATTTGTATTGTAGCTCTGCTGCTGGAGGGATACAAGAAAAGATAACTGGGAGAGGAAAAGAGTTACCAAGTGACCATAATCTTAATGAGCGTTTAATGAATCAAGAGTACTCCTCACAACCACCCCTCCTGGCAGCACAGAGAGTTAGAGCCAGATCAGCTTGTTCTTACTTAGATCTGCTAAATCCTAAGCACTCTCAAACACTTCAGTGCAAGCAGCCCTAGGAAGTCTACGTGCAGGAGCTGGAGTTTGAGGGGGCTGCAGGCCATGGTATGTGCTTTGATACCAGTTTTACTGCAACTCAGCAGCGAGCACTGTCACAAGCTCTACCACTTTTTCTGGGCCAGGAATATGATCTGAAGTTACAGATTTTACCAGCACTGCAGGGAAATACAAATTTTCCTGGAAGGAACAACCACTTGAACTGTTATGCTGCACATCTAAGTTTGGCCATGTCTGCCAAGCAGGCATTTCAATACTCCACTTCACATGCTGTTGTTTTGAAGACCACAGCTGCTCAGCTCTCACCTGTTGTCTCAATTCCTCATCTAATGTATGGGTAAGAAACTGCCTATGCACAAAGCAGTAGAAAACCCACTTCTTACCTGCAATCCTACTGTCACGCTCATGACACCAGTTCTTGTTTTGCAATTTCACTTGGAATTGTAAATATTTCTTGGGAAACTGCAACAGTCATCCCAACAGGACAAAAAAGGATGGTGGAGTTTACACCAACCATAAGCACAGAGCAGGAGGTGGCCAGAAAAACGGGTGCTCCTGTTATTAACCACATACTGTCTGAGTAGCATGAATTCATAACTACCAGTAGTATATAGCTCCTTTTAGTTATTTGGTTATTTAAAACATAGTACAGCAAATCATAATATCCAGTTCATTTTTCTATGAAGAACATAGGGCTACAAAACAATCCAGGTTTCCTGCTTTTCATATTGTGCAAAACAAAGTGTATTGTACTGTACGCCTGATTTCCAAAATTTAGATTTATGATTATGTTCAGTACCAGGGCTAAGTCACATGTTGGTAAACAATGGTCACAGTACAATGAATTTTGGATTGAGCACCTGCCACTTAAAAACGTCTGTTCTCCTGTGTGTCCTAAAAGTTTGCCTGGTGTCTATTTCATTAAATCTCTTCTGTTTAGCACCTTCTACTTTTTTGGACTTCAGTAACTTTTTTTCATAAAAAGAAGGCAGAGAGTGGAATTATCCAGGGAAAAAGTCAAGATAGGCTTTTTAGTAACAAACTCCATACTCCTGAGATGCATGGGAGCAGCAGTATATGTACAGCCAGGAGAGAGGGCAGCCTGGAGAGCTCCAGCAGAACTGAGCTGCCCTGTTGGATATGACAGTATCAAGAGGCTGAAAATGCTCATGTCACCAAAGATAAACGGCCAAGAGGAACAGTGCTGAGACAGATCCTAACCACTGAATTGCTGAAGAGGCTGACAATAAAGAGATTACAGCTGGAGGAGCTGGGCATTACAGAAGTGGTTATAGAGCACATGTAAAGTCCTGGAGATCTTGAGAATGCTCTGAAAAGGTTTAGATATTTTTGGCAAGTGCTTAGAGCAGCATCAGGCCCACTCCCATGTATGTCAGCTGCCTGGCAATTGCACCCACCAACATGTGGGAGACATAATGCTGTGCTCTCCAGGACCCTAGTGGTGCAGCCAGAGAGGTGAGTTCCACTGATGCAGCTTTCTGCCTCTTAGCTGATCTCTGTCACAAGAGGAGGGGATGATTTGAAGAAGTTGTAGCTCTTCTTCATCTAATTTCATGACAAGATATAGTCACAAGTCACAAGATATAGTCAAGGATCTGTTTGGGAATAGAAAAATTATTTTTGAAGTAAAAGTCTTAAGCTTTGTTTTTGGCAATGAGCCAACGTTATCTTTATTTGTTTATGTCTATGGCCCAGGAGTTAATAACATTATATTTAATCAGCAGAAAGCACTTTTGCAATTAACTTCATTTGGAACAGTATCTGGCTTTGTAACATTGATTTTACACTTCATTGGGTTGATTGTTACATTGCTGTAAAAGGACCAGAGCATTTTACGTATGATTGTTGTTGTTAAAGACAAAGCAGAGTTAAAAGACTTACCCCCTGTTATAGCTGCTACAGGTAATTAAGAGAAAGGACAAATAGCTGCAAAAATGAAATTCATGGAATCACAGAATAGTTTGGGTTAGAAGGGACCTTTAAAGGTTACCTAGACCAAGCCCACTGCAATGACCAGGGACATCTTCAACTGGATCAGGGCCCCATACAACCTGACCTTGAACACTTCCAGGAATGGGGCATCCACAGCTTCTCTGGGGAACCTGTTCCAATGCCTCATTATAAAAACTGTCTTCCTTGTATCTAGTCTGAACTCACCCTCTTCTTCTTAAATCACTTCCTCTATACCCACCCCAATTTCCTGCTAATCTTTATGACCCTTGTCATGAACACAAGCATGATTGATTGGATTTGATGCAAAATGCTGGTGTTTTCTTGACTCTGTATTAAGATTCAGCACCACTGCCATTGGATGAAAGAAGAAAAACCAAAAAACCTGGGAAAACTGGCAAGAATAAATAGTTCTTCCATACAGAGCCAGCGCCTTTGCCTCCCTCCCCAAATCTCCCTCACAGACCAGCCTAGGCAAGGCTGATGTGTAGTAGCAGTGGATCAGTGTGTCTCACCCCGAGCACAGTGGCAGAGTTACTGTACCTGATGATAGCTAAATCCTGCACCCACTTCAGCCAACTCGTGTAGGAGACGTGAATGTAGGTGCAGGGAGAAAAAGCATCAGATTTTACTCCTTGCATTGTTCTTTATATCGTTAAGGGGGAAAAGTTCTATTATGAGTTTTGTTATAACACATTTGTTAAATTACACAGACACACCCCTGGAAGAACGGAAACAGTGGTTAGAGAGGGTACAATGACAAAATCACTGTAATTAAAAAATGCCTAATTTATTAATACCTTTAAAATATCTTAACTAAAGCTCTATTTATATGATCAGGCTTTGTTACAAATTCAGTAATTTCTGTCCCAGGCTGTGTTTACTCATGTATAGGAGCATTTTTTGGGATCAGATTCTTTTGGAAGCAGAGCCTTTATCTATGCTATGTGAGTACATAAATAACTAAGAGTCAGGCTGTCTCTGCAGGCAAAAATCAGTGTAATAGGATATGGAGAAAAATTGGGAGCTTGGAGACACTGTTACTGAAGAGAGACAAGCCCCTGTCTTCTCCAGAAGGTGAGGATGCCACATCCTTGAGATGAGAACAGCAGGTTGTGTGGTGGCTGGGAACTCCAGGACTTAATCTTGTGTCTCTCCTGCTTCCTCTTCTGTCTGCCAAGAGCTATTAGCCACACATGCACAAACAAACCAGGAATAGTTACACATGCTTTTAAAAAGCTTGTGCTCGAATTGCTTCTTAAAAAAGCATATTTATACAGTCAACAAAGCCAACAATATCTCCCAGCCAGTCAGTTGCACTCACTATTTCTTGTAAAATACAGCCTAAATACTCCCCTACCCTTCCCAGTCAGCCCTCCCCCTCCACAGTGGGGGAAGTTGCTGGTGGCAGCTCTTTGCCCTTGCACTCTGCTTTTGGCTCTATTCAGGGAGTATTAGAAATGCTATGCTCCATTGTGTCACTGGGCTCTCTGCAGGAGCAATGGCACTCCTCTTTCATGCAACATGAAGCCATGCTCAGTGCTCGTGGAAGGGGAAAAGAAAGTTTCAAGTGCAATGATTTCCCATGTAAATCCACTTGCACATCTGATGTAGTAGAGCTCTCTGTGGCTGTATCTTGCAGAGTGTTTTGTGCTGAAAAGCATCCTTGTGGGGTCTCCTGTGCTTCTGAAACATCTGCTGCACTTGGATGTTTAAAATCTTTTACTGGGAAGTAATTGAAAAGTAAAGAATTCATAGGCAGGAAAACACTGAGAAGGTTTCAGGACACAAGAGAATCACAGCACGAATTAACTGAAAGTTTGATTAGGTTCTTTAGTCTATAGATGTTGAAATGCACTAATTAATACTGAGTGGTGATACAGATTATTTAATTAGCAGTCTCCAATGAACTGCAGCTGCTGAATTTTGTACTGGAGTTATTTACAACAAAAGAATATTACCTTTCTTTCTTAGCTCTTAGAAACAGAGTTAAGAAAAACTGGAGTTTAGTGCAAGGCTGCAGAATAGGAATTCCAGGGAAACAAGTCTTCTAATTATCCAAAGTACTACAGTGCAAAGTCTCCCAGTTGCCCTGACAATGTGTCTAACACTGCCATGGAGAAGCCCAGCACGAGGTGTTGAGTGGGTGTTTCATACTCCTTGCTATTTAAAACTTTGGTCTCTCCTCAAACTTCCACAATGTCTCCCAGTTAGTGCCAATTGTGGTGATGGTTTTGACCATGAGGATACTTTTCTTCCAGGAAACAAAGTGGGGTCCCACTGCAGCTTTGAAAAAAGGATTCCCTAGAATAGCATCTCTGAATGCAGTTTAATATATCTGCTTTGGATTAAAATCCTCCAGATATCCAACTTATAAAAAATGTATAATGAGAAAAACAATGATAAACAACAATACCTTAATATATTCTGGTCTTTAAGATAGCAGTAGCAATTACTCTTCAGAAAACGGAGGAGAGCAGTGATAGGGAACAGTTAATATTAGTGACAAGCTGCAAATGTGAGATAATTTTTCTCAAAGCTACTCCTATCACAAAGCATTACTTAAATTACTTGTCTGTGTTCTAAAAACCATTTGGACCAGCCATAACTGACTCTTAGTGCATATCAGTATCTGTTATTATTAAAATAAATCAATCCTCCAAAGATATTTTTGAAAGAACGTTTTGCATTTCAAAAAAGCTTTGAGCAGCATTACTTGGGTTACTTCTGAAATTAAGACATGTAAGTGATGAACATTTTCACACAGACAGAATAACTTTGGGTCAATGCAATTTTGTCTCCACCACGACTCATTATACACACTGGGATGTGTAACAATGTGGGAAGACTGGGAACCTACAGAGGATGTAAAAGGTTTAGAAGCTTTTGACTTGGCATCATTAGCAAATTCGTACTCACACAAATGGAATAGAAGGAAAACACAGAAACAGACCAGGAGAAAACTCCTGCATACCTGCATACTGATGTGAGTTGCAGAAATTAGGAGTGGCAGCACTGAACACAGCTCAGAGAAAGTCTGAGTGGCCCATAAGCAATCCCCAGTGGATGAGTGAGACCAGAGAGAAGTTTACTCCTGCTCCTAAATTCTGGTGGTTTTGATGCTTCTCCCTTGAAGTTTCCGACTGGGACTAGGAGGTGGTATTCCAGGCAGACAAGGAGGCATTTTTTTATTATTAAGGTAAAATCATTAGTTAAATATTATTGATCAACATGTGGCCAGATGTTCCGAGAAAGGCAACAGGGAGGCTCAACTATGCAAGCACAAATTTCTTGAAAGATGATTCTCAAACCAAACTTATTCATCCCTGGATCTCCCCTGCCTTCTTAATCCAGGAGTCTCATAGCAAAATTATTCTTGTAAATCACAGATTTCATCCTAGTTGTAACTACTCTGATTGAGTATAACTAGTCATCCCTTGGATTTCTAGGCCAAAGGCAAAAGGCCTCCTTATTTCCCACTTCAGCTTGTAAACAGGATGTCCTGTTTATTGAACCAGTAGGAACACCAGTCATGGCAAGAGGAAGGTGGCACCTGTGTCAACACACAGGGAAAAATGCTGAACTTCTCTTGTCCACTTGTTCTCTTGTCTTGTTCTCTTTTTGAAACAGAAGTTGCTCTGAAAATAGGTTGGTTTAACGAAATTGTGCCTTCTCACGTTCGCATCACATACTCCCCCTGAATTTGAACTAAATTTGGCTCAGGTGATTGTTCAGATTGTCTATGCAACTAGTCAAAATAGTAACAGCTGGAAGGGAAAGATGAACAAACATTTCTTCTGCAATAGCTGTACTGTGGGAGGATGATTCAAAGCCCCCTATAATACTTTTTTTTAAAGTATTGAGGGATACCAGATATTTTCACCTTTTGAAGCATTTTCATTCAGCATCCTTCTGGTAGTTTAATGGTTTGCTTGACTTTTTCCTCACAGTTCTGAAAAAAGTTGTGTGATTTGCCTTGCTTTAGAAAATCTAAAATCTGCCAGAGAAAAAGAAAATTGATGTTTCCACATATCGATTAGATGAACTGGTCAAGTAAGTGGATTTATGCTCTGTTAGCAGAGAAATTGGAAGTTCTGTTTTCATTCACTGCATACAAACTTCTGCTCTACTAGGATGGCCAGTTCTTCTCACAGAAACAGCTTTACAGTTCAGTCTGTACCTGAGCAAAACAAAAATCTGGTTTTTCAGGCAGCAAAATACATGTTCAGTCTTTTCCCAATATTGTACTAACCTCTTTGGACCAAACTCCCAAGCAGATTTTGGTCACTTTGTTTTTCTTCCAGGTACAGCCATCACAGTGGGAAAATTCTGTCACGTATCAGCACTCCTGGACTTCTGCTTACACTAGATGTTCTCAGAGAGACATGCTCAAGCTACTACTCCTAACCAGAAAGAAATCTCTCCCCATCTCATCTCATAGTGACCTCATCTGGTTATTTATGCTCTTGTCTCCACCAGATCCCTTCATTGAACTAAGGCCTAAAGATCTCTGTCTTCAGATAAGCATGAGAAGCCAGAGCTGCTATTTATTCTCTGATGTGGATTTTGATGGGATGGAGTCAAGTTCAGGATGTTAGGAAAAAGCTGGGAATATGCATTCATGCTAAGTTTAGGCCTAGTATCCTTCTACTAATCAGTAAATGGAGAAGCTTTCTGAGGCGTCCCGAGTTGCCCTTCTGTAGATTGTAGTGTTTACTTTGCCCATCCGGGTCTGTAGGGAGTTAAACTGGGTTTTGTGTGCGACTGAACAAATGTGTAAGTGAAATCATTGACATCTACTAGACACAAAGACATCATCCATGACTGAGCTGCAAAGTATCAAAGGCTGGGACAGTGTTTCAAGAAAGTAACTTCTGCTCTGTTTTTTTAACCTTCTTGAGGCATTTCCTGTTGATTACCTCTATGAGTACTCTACATTTACTTGTATCTATGGCCTGAACCCAGAGAAGCTGAAAATTGTAACCCACTCAAGGATAAAATTATGCACTGCAGTTTGGCTCTACCAACACACCAGACATTTCCACAATGGTAAATCTTGCCTACAGAGCTTTTGCAGATCTGACTCACACACACCTCTCCTTCTTTAATCGTTAAGCAATCTGACCACCAAACCTCTGGCTTGAATCCTGTCTAGATGCTGATGTACTTTAGTGTTCTCAGTGTTGAGACCGAAGATGAAGAATTTTACCTTTGTCTTAGAAAGGCAGATCCCTGAAAAAGGTAGGCTGTAGGTACCTTGATCAACAAAATCTGAAATAAGAAGCCTACAAGAAAAGAGACTAGAGCTCTAAGACTGAAAAGGATTCACACTGTGGAACAGACAAGAACACATGGCATTTTACTATGTTTAGGACAAAGGATGTGCTGAGCCTGTGTTTCAGATACTTAATACACAGTAACAAACTATTTTAAGGAAAAATATTGTAGCTATTTTCTATACTTAGAACCTAGTCAGAGCACATTGGAGATAAAGAAAAAATGTTCATGAACTTTGGAGGCCTTTGGATCATACTCTTTCAGGATAGCAAACATCAAAACAACAGGTTATGTTGTGTTTTAACTGTGCCCAGTGCCAAGGACAGCTTCCTTTTTAAGACCTTTTGAGGTTTTTTCTTTTTAAAATAAAGTCATAGAGGGCATCCTTGGAATTCATTTCTGCTTTTCTAAAATTGGACAGTCTACTATATAATGTAAAAGACACTTTCAGAGTCTGTAATAGGCTTCACGTGTGCTGAGATGCCGGGAAGCTTACAAAGAAGGCTGCTGTGTAGGGAAGACTTGAGGTGTGTTGATGTGTAGAGCAAACAAGAGCACAGTTGCAATGTTATTTCTTCCTGAATCAAAGCAGTGTTTCATTTTCACATCTTGACCTAACTTATCTTCTCAACCAAGAGAGGAGAAATGGTATATAAATAATTAAAAGCTTCTGCCTTTACTACCACTCAAAATAGAGGAGAAAAGCCATTGAACATATGTCTGTATGACATCTGTATTTTTCTCAAGCTTCCTCACATCTGCAAAGCAACAATATTCAGAAAAGTCCTGACACAACACCTCAGAAACATTTTGCCTAAAGTTCCAATGGTTAATTTTGCTAGAATATAGGTCTGAAAAAATGCCTTCCCAAACCAAGCAACATTTCATGTCAGGTTTGTGTAATATCTCTAGTATGTTCCCTACACACACAGTTGCCACTCTGGACACTATCAAAACAGAATTCCTTTATAAGAAATTCTGGTAACCATATTAAATAAAGTAAGTGGAAGGTATGTTTTGTTGTGATGAATTTCATTTTGCTGGTTTAGCTCTGCCACATGCTCAATTCAAGGAAATTACAATTGTTCAAAGAGGAATTTTTAGGTTATTTAACTTTGAAAACATCACTAAATTCAAATATATTTTTTATCCGTCTTGACATAAATGCACAGCCATGTATGACATGGGTCATACAAGACATGGGCCGTAGCAAGACACATTTATGGATAAGCAAGCTAGGCATATTGAACTGCATCAACAATGATTCCAGTGAAAACAAAATAAAAATCAAGTTCACTTCTATGTTTTGCCTGTGTCTAGCTATTGCCTGAGTTGGACAGAATGACAGTTTGGAGCACTTATTAAACCCATACTTTTCTTGATGTCAAAGAGAATTGCCTTATGCCACAAGAATGTTTCAGGAAAATCTTGACAGTTTTATTGATAAACAAAAAAAATTGTAAGCCAGTTGCATCCATCCACACCCTGAAACATATACCTGTATCTTGTTATGATGATAGTGCCTAAAATAGAAAATTAAATATTAACTCAAAATAAATTGGGCCTGAAATGAAACAGCTACGCTTGCAGCAAGCAGCTTAGATCTCAGTCTTGCCCCATAAGGTTTAAGGTTTTGCTAGGTGACTACATAGGCAGCTTTTAAATTTTACATGCATTGCATCTATTGTCTGTGGGAGTAAAAAAGAAATGTTTCAAGTCATTTGGTTACCTTTGGGAGGCTTTTGTTGAGAAATTAGCCATAAATTTATGGTCAGGTTATAGTAGTGAGGGAAAATGTAGAGATAATTTAGTTTGCAAATCAGGAAAGAAAAAACCTTGGACAAAGAGGTTTGTCTACTCAGTGTAAATTAAGAAATGCACTTAATTTAGTATATGGGATAACACAGTATGCAGCACTTCTAGCTTGGTGCTGGTGAAACATTTATACTAATTACAAAAATCATACTTTCTAATTACAATTAATGTAAATAAAATGTTCACACATCACTTTGCAGAAGCAAAACATACTGGGTAAAATTCTGAAGAATTCTGAACAGAAATTGCTCTTAGTGTGATTCTGTTTATGAAGCCTTGGTTTAATTCTTAACTACATGAAGAACATATTTGACTGGGAATTGCATAGTTTCTTCCCTGAACATGATGTGAAATCTGAAACGTTTCATCTGATTAAAAAAAAATTTCCGAGTAGGACACAATTATAGTACAATACCTTGCTGTTCATCAGGCAGGAAAGGGAACAAGTCACTAATGTCGCCCCATGAGAAACAGGACGTGGTTTGACACAAGTAATGCAACAGATCATTTGAATTGCAAAGAATTAATGTTTTAATCCTTAAATTACACACATCTTGATAGTGACAGGATTAGAGCCTCTTTCTAAGGATGGTGTTGGGTTTTCTGTTATTAATAGAATTAATATTAATATTAATAGAGTTTTTGCAGGTTCTTATTCAGGACTAAGGCTTTATTACATGAGATCCTACAAACACACACACAGTGATAGCGGTCCCTCTGTTCAAATCAGTTCTTCCACCCTTTATTTATAGGTATATTGTTTTTCTTGTAAGTCTGCTCCTCAAGACAGAAATTATTTGATTTTTAAGAGATCAGAGCTGAACTCTTATCTGAAGATGTGTCAGTAAAATTTTCTCACACCTTAATGCTGGTTTATATCTATTTAAGACTAGATGTACCACACCATAGAACCCACTAATCAGAATCTTTACTTCAGACTGGATTAATGCCAGAAACTGCTTAAGACTGGCTTATACTTAACATTTTTGCTAAGTATACTTCTTAGTTGTTTCATCAGGTAAGTTATTAACCAAACTCCATAATTCGTTTTCATGGTTCCTTTCTTGATTTCATTCTGTCTATGAGAATAAACTACTAGAATGTTAGAAAAATACTACTAGAATTTTGGTTATTGAGTTTGTTTAAATGCAAGACCAAAGTATAATCCTTGCTGGGAAAGTAAATGTTGTGGCTTATTCCTTGAATAAACAGAGAAACTGAGATAAGTTTTATATTCTTTTGAACCAAAAAGAAAAATGTATACTTCTTTCCATTTTGTTCCAACAAGCGTGAATATTCTCATTCCCCCACAGTGGCAAGTGCAGGCATGGAGAATCTGGTACTTGCAGCTGGAGATGTTGCTGCCAGAACAACAGTTTCTTTTCTCAGATAGCCATGAGAAGATGGAGCAGATTTGGTCCTGACTCCCACTGCTGATTAACTCCCTGCATAATTAAAAAGCTCAGATCAAAGTTTTTTACTTTTACAATTAAATGGCTGCAGGAGCAATAATTATGAAAATGGGAGGAATCAGGCATGGTGTGTGGAAAATGAAAATGCTGCAGAAAGTTGCCTGCACATAGCTGAATTATTTTGGAACACCTGTTGGAATAACCACTGGAGCTGGGAGGAGGCTGCAAGCACCCAGGTCTGCCAGAACTGTTTTGTGAGTTTCATGGATCCAGTAAAGTAAGTAAACAGGAAAAGGAACCAAGAGAAGAGGTAGAGCTAGAAATGATGCAGGAAGGCTGTATATATCTGCCACCCTCTCAGATGCCCTTCAAACAGCAGTCTACAGAAGGCAGCTGCCTTCAAAGCCTTGCAAACCATTTAGAAACAGCTCTCACTGGAACCCTGCTTCTCTTTCCTTTGTGTACTTTCACTACACTCAGCTGAAAAAGTAAATGGCTTCAAATAATGGCTTGGGGTTGGTTAAAGTTCTAGGAAAAATGCTGGTAAAAATACTGTGATAATCAGTGCTGAGAAAATGTTTAAACACGGAAGCATAAAATCAGGAAATGCTCTGTTTGTAGTCAAGCATTACAAAGTCCACTTAATATGGTTATTTTGGTAAGGCAAACTTTTGTCCCTAAGAAGACGGTAATGAAAGCTAAAATTTTACATACAAACTAATTAGCCAACCTGGGAGTAATAAATTCCAGAGTTTCAGAGACTTTCATAATGAGCTAAGGCTTAGACACACTTTGTTCTATTGTATGATCAATACAAGCACAAGCACTGTTTCAGAAATCACAGCAGTGTTTAGTTACTTTGAATTCTCATTGTCAAAATTTCCAAAGGAACTGATTGTGCAGTAATGAGCAAACAACCTGAAAAGTTTCTTGTTAATTAGGTTTGGTTTAATCTGGAGGAGTTCAAAGAAAGCAGCTATGAATACTGAGGATGTAGTGTAGTTAATGGTGGTTTAAGGATTTCAATGACAAAAATACGTGCTTACTTCCAGGTCCTGGTTTTGGGTAACATTGCAGCAGCAACTTCCTACAACCGTAAGAGAAAACCTCAAGGACGGATTCTGCCTCCCCAGGCCATGTTAAGCAAAAAGTTAACATGTGTCAGTTAATTCTGAGCACAGGCTGTGCTTCTGCAGCTCTGAGGAGCCCTTGTGAAGGGCTGAAGATGTTCCCATTGGGTCAAATGCTTTGCAAATGCATAAAAAGGATTGTCCTTGACCTGTGACAAGCAGGCTTCAAGTATGGGGTAATATACAGACCGTATGAGAAAATATTTACCACAGAAGAGAGTGATTTCAGTGCACCAACAATCAAACCACTGGTGAAACTGTCAGAGTATGGAATGAGAACTGTGGTGTCCCACTATGTTAAAAAAATTTTTTATAATGGTTAATGAAAGCAGCAAGACATGGAAGCCGAGTGGAGATATCTGAGAGCCAGGACAGCAGCGCACAGCACAGTCAAGGAGCCGATACATGAAAAGGAGAAGAGCAGAAGAGTCTGAAGGGAGAAGCAGATCCACTGGTCAATTTTAGTTAGCTTTGACTTGTGAGCAAAAAGCATCCAAAGAAATAACCATGTGTAGTAAACAGGAACTGAAAATGACTTGTTCAAGTGAATATGAGGAAAGCAAAGGAAAGCAGCCCAAAAATCTCCATCCCTGTGTATGCCAGAAAGAGAGAACTGTGGGATGGGAAGTCAGGAAAAGGATTAGACAAGGGGAAGGACAGGTACTTCATCCACTTTCTCTTTGAGGAAAGCTACAAGATCCCATGCAGAAAGAGAGATGGAAACAAAAAAGGAGGATGTAAAAGAAGTGACACAAACATAGTAGAAAAACAGCAGACTAGTACTAAACAAAGATGGCTGAGACTGAGGCTGCCCCCAGCTGCCCCCATCCCGCCCCTCTCCCCAGCTGGAAGCAGCCATGGAGGGCAGAGTCAGGGACCAACCCACCACTTCCTGCTCCCCTGACCTGGTCGCTAGACAGCCTCGAGTTTGCCAATCTTGCCAGAGGTGAGAAGGACTTGATGACTTCCTAAATTTTGTTCTCCTTCAAATTTTCTAAAGTCTGCACTCTCTCCAGTGAGGAATGCAGTGGCTCTGAGTCTCTCACACACTGCCTGACACAGCAGCTTCACCTCAGTGATCCTTCTGATGCCCATGAGCCCTCAGGTCAAACAGTGAAGGAGTTACCAACTCCATGATTTGGAGCTGGGTGTCTCAATTCCACCAGCTGCTGGCTTTCATGGTCTAAGTATCTTAAAATATAGGCGTAAAGTCCCAGGTATCTCCTGCAATGGTAGCCTAGACAAGTTGCAGTGCATCAAATAAAATCCCACTTCCTAAAGACACTGTAGCTTAGTCATCAGCCAAAGGTCTTATGCCACTAGTTATGAAAAATACAGCTGATTGACCATTATCAAATAATTTAAATTGGTCTTGAAAGCTATATTTGGAGATCTAAAACGTGTCCTTTCATCAGAATCAGGATCAGAATATATGTGAACTTAAAAGAGTAGGGAAAGAGTATTAAAGTGTGTTCTGGAAGTCTGTTACATACTTTGGAAGCGGAATAGACTAACTCATGGGACTGTGTATGGTATTACTACTCCCCAGATTATTATCACAGCAAAACGCATTCCTCCCAGGAAAGAGTAAGATAAATTCTAGCACCCTTCCTTTAGCCAAAGCTTAGAGGCCTCCATTACTCCTGGAATAATTATTCCTTAGTCAAGGACCTGCAAATAAAAACAAGTTACAATGAGGTGAGTTGAGATGAATTTTCACTTTACCCATTGCTGTTCTGAGGTGGGACCATATGGAGAATGTGAACCTAGACACAGATTACCAATTTGTTTTACACTCTTGGTAAGCCCTTGGGTCAAGATGTGTCAAGTAATTTTTGTCTAGAAAATAGTTTAAATGCAAAGCCAACCCGATTCTCGTCAGGTATTTTTCTTAAACAGTTTTCAAAGGATACAATTCTTTATGTTTTTAAATGTCTTCTGTGAACTACTAAGCAGTGTTAATTTTCATGGTCATCAATTATTTCTTCCAGTAGAGAAATTCAGGACACTTTTCTCTCTAAGGACCGTTAAGGTCAGTGAGCAGCAGGAGATGCGTGAAGAGAGAGACAAACACATGCAGAACTGCCACTGCTGATCCGAGGAACCAGGAAAAGGGAGCAGAAATCTAACTACTAAAGTAGTCACTGTTAAGAAACCTGCTGTAGTACCCTTTTCTTATAATACTAGTGTCACAACTTTGTGAAAATAAATGGATTTCACTTGACACTGCTAACCCTATGACTGCTGTGTAAAATATTTAACCATCTATTAGAGCCTCCAAGGCTTCCACAGTCAGCTGAGGACTTCAGTGCTTTCCATTCACAGTGTATGAATAACACATATAGATATCTCTGATATCTTATTAGTCCTAAAACGGGTCTTCTTATTATCAGCACCAAAGTTTCCATGAGGTTTTATATGTGATGAAAATAGCAATGCAGTGTGAAACACATACCTCCCTGCTAAAACTGATAATCACTCAAATTTGTCCAAGTGAAGTACATATAGAAGGAAAATAATCTTTCTGGCAGCTTAAGAGAATGCTTATCTTAGCAGCTCTGTAATGCAAAAAAATGGCCATTTTTTCATCTTCTCCCTTCTAAATAAGGGGACAATTTGTTTTCACTCATAAATTCATTTGTTAATCTGTACAATGAGCATGGGAAATCTAGTGCTGGGAATGCATTGTTGGGTTTTAAGCAGCAGAAGTTACCATTATGTGTCTCCAGAGGAAGGAATAAGTGATCAAACCCTGGCCTGAAGCTAGATTGTATGTACATAGAAATGGATCAACAAGACACCAATAAGTGTATTTTTATTCTCTATCCTAAACTAGACGTCAAAGGAATCAAATGTGAGCAAATCAGGAAGCCAGGGAGAGGAATACTGGGTTCTGCTTTCCGCTGTGGCGCTGATTCACAGTTGAATACCACCGCATATGCCTGACACCACATGCAGCCATTTCTTCTGCAAAACAGATCTTTAACCCCTCACACACATGATTATTATTCTGCACCTGGGTAGGTATTATAGGCATGATAATATTTTTTTACTTGACTGTGGCTTCATGAAGATTTTTTAAAGTTCAATGCTGGCATGGATAAAAGCTAGAAAATAAAATAGTGTTTGAATTTCAGCCAGTTGTATGCAAACATTTAGACATGCTCAGCTAATTACTTCTAGTCCTTATCAGCGCTATCAGTGAATAAAAAATATTCTGTAAGAGAGTATCAGGACACAAAAGAATGGAAAGTACTGTGAGAAAAAAAATTTTCATCAAGAAAAGAAGATACAAACAAATTCTTTCTGCACCCGATTGATCTGTTGATGAAACATCATCATGTAGAAACCATGGTTTGAGCACTGACATCTGCCTCAGTACAGCTTATTTTTATTAAAATCATTGAGGTTTCTCATCGGTGGACCACAAAACCTATTTAAACCCCCTTGAAAGTAGCTGAGGACTGCTCTTTGGAGCATTTGAAGCATCTGCTGATGGTATTCTTGGAACTGAGAAGATTCATTCAACTTTCAGTTTATAAATCACACATATGGAAAAAGTTTATCAGCCTTTAGAACACATTCTCATATTAACATATGGTTGTGTTTCCCTGAGCAGTTCCTCTCCTATTTTTCAAAATAATACACAGAATCTAACAAATTGTTTCATGTTATATATTTGTCACTGATACGAGTTCTAGGCTGGCATTAGGAAACGCAGAACACCGTACGAAACCTTGATTTATCTTTAATACGTTATGTATCCATTAGTTACATGATTTGCATTACTATCAATATAGTATTATCCCATTACTCAGCAAGGGAGCTGTCAGGAACATATGAGCAGATTGCTGAATTTTTCTATGGCATTCCCAGTATTTAGCATAATTATTCACAAAAATACTACAGAAGACAAACAAATAGATTCCTGTCACTCGAGGCAGGAAGAAATAGAGGAAATGTTTCTCTAGTAATACATTAAAGTACAGATAAATGAACACAAGCCTTTGAAGCATTGACACTTTATATATGCACCAATAAATATTGATCTCTGCATGAGATCGATGGCAGAGGGTCATGATAGGAATTTTGTTGATATAATGTTTGTAGAACTCCACTTTTGATCCGGTTTAATCTCTGTTGATTAAACTATAAAATTGTTTATGTTTCAACACTTGATGCAAATTATTACCAAAGTTTTGCTATTTCTTGCTTTGACAAAGTGAATCATGTCACCATTAGACTCTTAGACAAGTCAATATTTGCTGTACAGGCACTTCTGAGGAGAGCATAATTTGTAGCAAACTTAGAAATATTTATGCATGTACTTAATTTTCTGCCACAAGTAGCCCCACTGAGGCCAATGAAGATATCCTCATCAGCAAAGTTAAACATGCACAAAAATATAAGTGGCGACAGGGATCCAGGCTGCACTTAGATTCAGACAAGGATTGAAGGGGGCTTGGGATGAGTTTAGGACACAGGCATCAAAAGTTATCATGCTCCCAAGTCAGAAATAGTTTTGGAATTGTATTTCTGAATTTCAACTCAGAAATGTGTTTGCAACACTGAGTACATCCTTTGTGTTGCCTCTGCATCCTTAAGGAAAACATTTAGCAAGGCTGTTATGAAGATAAATAACATGATTTTTAAAAGCACAGAGGGAAAACTGAAGGGAGTGTTCTTTCCATCATACAAAAGGGAAGAATTTCTAAAGCATTCTCTGTGCTGGAGATAGACTTGCTCTGATTTTGGAGAGGAGGAGAAAATGCTCTGGCCTTCATAAAGCTAGAACATATGTGCCTTGTCCTAGTGGAAGCTGAAAGAAGAAGAGCAGGCTCTTGTATAGAAGTCCTCTGACTCTACGCCTACAACAAACCACTGCATGCCTCAGTCTGGGATCCTATCTATTTATTACACAGCTAAGAAAATGTGAGCACATGAAGAATAAATTGCAAGTCTTAAATTATGCTTAGAGACCTTAAATTAACAAAATCAAACGTAAATGTAGCTCCAGATCCGGAACACACAGCTGGCTAATCATTCTAGCTCACAACAGAGCAACTCCACTGAAATAAATCAGTAAGACCGGTGCGTGTAAAAAGGCAATCAGAAGTGATCTACCACCCCCTTCTCCCTTGCCCACCTGCAAAATAAGATCAATGGTTGTATTGGTGGAAAACATCCAGGTAGATGCAATCTGTTATGATTCATAGTAATATGTAGACATTCACAAAAAAATGTCCGGATACCTTATTCTCTTGAAAAAATCCAATCTTCATTCTTTTCATAAAATATTTTGGTAGTCGAAAGTCTTGGCAAAAGCAAGAGTATCTAATAAAATCCATATTTAAGAACTTAGAAAAATTTTTAGTACAGGAAGAAACCAGTCTTAATCTCCTCCAGAGAATTCAGCTTTTTTGGATATAATTAAATTTAAAAATTGATGTGCAGAAGAACGAGACAAATCAGGGACCTACAGCCCTTCCTAAGATAAGTGTTTACTTATTCATCAGTGAGCTTTCCAGTTTAATGAAGAATTATATCCACCAGTTCATCTTTTTCATGTGGAACTACAGAAAAATAGAGGTGAAGTGGATTTTTGGTGACAGTGTCATCTGTCCCCCTGCTCTGTAGTACAAACAGGTACACAAACATCATTCACGACAAAAATTAAGTATCCTCTTTTTAAAATCACCTTCTGCTGAAAACCTTTGAACAGTGTCTCTTGGATACAACGGCAGGGAGGAAAGCAAGGAATTCATGAAAAGGCATCAAGAAGATCACAAAGAAGTGAGCAGCAGAATTTTTCACCTGAAAGTGAGAACGGGTTGTGACCCCTGGTTTTGACCCCTCATGAGAAGAAAGGAGCTGGTAACAAACATTATGGTAATTCTTCCTGGAAAGGAATGAATATTTTCAATGCAAAGCATCACAAATGATCCAGAAAGAAGTCAGATTTCCAAAAACTTGGAGGAGCCCTGGCTTTGGATACCTATTTTCTATGCAGATTTCTAGCCATTCTTTTCCTCTTAATTGTAATATATACCACACTTGCTTCAGTTTAATCTGTTCCCTTTTATTCCATCCATGCTTTCATCTTTTCTGATGAGGATTCTCACTGCTGGGTTCATTTTAATTGGACTTCACGTTTCACAGCCATAGACATGCAGCATACACTTGCTCTTTTTTTCTTGTATTGCTGTCTATTAATTTCAGTGAGCATAAATTCTCTTGGATGGGTTGTATGAGCATGCAATAAAACAACTTCAGTTCATATCAGATATCTACAACTTCCCTCCCATCCACAAAGCATATTTTCTTGTCCTAGCAGTCCGATGTGATTTGTTCTTGAAAACTCTTTCGTTCTCATTACTCGTTATTTTTCAAACATGCTTTGCTATTTATTCCAGAATTTTCAAGATATTCGGTTGACCAGGGCCAACACTCTGGCTCTTCTTTTCAACTTTTCTGGAGGTTAGTATGTCTAGACTTTTCCCTCCTTTCACAAACCTCCTCAAGAGCAACCGTTCTTCGTATCACCACTCTCTGTCTTGAAACAGCCTTCACCTGCTCTCAGGCTCTTATAACTCATCTGAGAACTGCTAAAAAATTTGAAAATATCTTACAGAAACTAACCCAAGGACCTGAACTTTTTATCCAAAATCTAGCCTGGCTTTTTACTCTTTTAACTACCACACTATTTATAGAAGTCGACTGTTTATGGTTAGTCTTTCCAAAAGCTATCAACCACTTCAGACTTCTTTCCTTCACCCATTAATATAATTTTTCCATGGTTGAATAGCTAGAAAAAGTATTTTGTCTTTTTTGTTAAGACTTCAGATACTTTTAAGTTAATTATTTTTAGGTTTTCTTTGCCTTTCTGTTTATATATCCTTTTATATCCTTCTATTTTTGCTTTGTATGCTACAACCACTTATTTTTTAAGTTCAGCTTTCAAATCCGATGTTGCTTCTGATTCATCTGCACTTTCTCTTTTTCCCTATGAGGCCATTGCAGAGCTCTTAGTAAGTTAGATTAGTTTTCTATTACTTTTCCACTGCTAGTCTCCTTGGGACAGTTAGCATTTGCAGTTCTGGCATTACTACGTTCTGGAACAATCAATTTCCCAGAATCTGGTCTATCCAGCAGCTTCACTCATGAAGAATACAAGCTGAAAGTCATCATAATTGTTTTGATATTTTAAAACTTCTCCATCCTCTTCTCACTTGACACGTGTAAGACCACATCCAGAAGTGGAGGAAAACCAAGGCTATTTTACTTCTGATTCTGGGTGGGGAAATGTTCCCTAATTGTATTCATGAATGGGAAGAAATAATTTCATTCTTTTCAATATTCTAAAACCAGATAAACACGGAAGTATTTTCAGCATTAAAAGAAAGAATAAACCACATTGTGAATATTTGCCTAAAACTACTGAAGTTTCAGCGGTAGAAGTTTATAGGATTTCAACCAAATTGAGTATTGCTGTCAATAATAATGCTTTACGTAAATATGAGATAAGAGCTCATTTTGGTAAACATGTAATCTCTCAAAAATTGCTCAGACGTTTCTACAGATCTAGTACTTTTAGGAGATTTATGTCTTTTAGAAAAACATGCTAACATACAAGATTTGATATTCACTTTTTGTTCATTGAGAGACAGAGATTGAATGACACCCTAAGCGTTAGATATGGTGACTCAGGCACAGAGTATTTTATTCACAGAAAACCTAGATTCTCTGATGACAATGCTAAAAAGATTTACTTTTCCTTTTTTTTGTTTTTGACAATTTTTTTTCACAGTTTCTTGTCAAAATGACATTTTATTTTTGTCTACACTGTAAAACCTTGGAATAGTATTCTGTTCACAAATCTCCATTTTGGTAATGGATTGTAAAAATTCTTCTAGCACCAGGTGATGTACTCTGCTTAAGTATGAAAACTGTTGATAGTTTGCATTGCTCAGAGCACTGCAGATATAAGCAATGTATGCTGTTACAAGACTACAAATAAACAAACAAAAGCCAATAAAAAAGAATAAATTTTCTAAATATTCCAATATTCTAAATAGTCCTCAGTATATCTGTTTATGTTCCAATGTGACATACATGACTCTGGCATGTGTCCTATATGGCTTTCTGTTCTCTCCTAATAGCAAAGAAACAAAATAAAATAATATCCTTCTTAGCCTTCCATCAAGGGGTAGGAGGAAGAATTTGAGGAATGGAGAGTTATTTTTCTTCAGAGATGCTCAGCTATATTACACCAGGTCATAATTTGATCAGCCAAGAGTGATATCTCTGGAACACCCATTTTAAGTCAGACTGGTATTAATCATCTCCAAGGTGATCCCAGTTTCTATGGGAACTATGATATTTGTTTGTGTTCCTAGAACTGGCTGGTTGCCCAAGTTTGGCAGCCTCCTTACAATAATCCAGCAGATTAGAATGTTAAATCTCCATCATGAATTTTTCATTACTGCTGTCAGCATGACACTGTCCTTTATAGAAATAATTACTAATTAATAAATACTGCTCTGTGTTCAGATGGGAAAGGTTGCCTATGCTAAACCTGCCCTTTTGCAACCAAGCTGTTTAAACCCTTTTCAATTTTGTCAAGCAAAGAAAGCATCATTTTTTCACTTGCTAAGCTCTTTCAAAAGTGTGTAAACTCCTCACCATTTGGTTTTTTTCCATGACTTTTAGAAATACTTTCCTGCTTCAATTAATATCTTTCCTATGTGGACATGCCATGCTTTCCTTCCCTTTTTATTTTGATAGGAGGGAAGTGGACAGACCTTATAAAGTCAGTTCCACCTGATTCATGCAGAAAATCCGGTCTCCCCTCGCTGTGAAGCAATATAAACTCTCAAAGACACCTTCATTGTCATGGCAAAGTACAGAGGTACCACAGCAACTGGTGTCCTTATACTTTTTTCCTACAAAGACATGCTCATCATGAAGAAGTTTCCCCTTCTCTTTTTATTGTTATTTCTTTTTTTTTTTTTTTCCCTTTAAAGGGCCTGTTTCAGCATTCATACCTAAAGCTTTGCTCAAGCCTTTCTTTTGATCTGAGCCAAGAACAGAAGCTCAGGGGGCTCACTATGAAGACTTTTTGCAGGAATGGGCCCACTCAGTGGGTGAAGGGTTAAGACTCAAGCAGTGGGGGTATCAGCCCAGGATCCATTGTCATCACTGAGTGATCCTCCAAGTACAGAAAACTCCAGAGTTCACCGGCTCTGAGAGGCTCCACTCAGGGGGAGGTTGCCGTGGGCCAGGAGAGCTCAAAGGGTCTCATTTTGGACCACTGTTTATAAGGCCTCAAGAGAGTGGGCTTTAGTCATAACACTGTTTCACCCTGGCCACAGTTTGGGTTGGAAACTTTCCTTGAGAGTTTGAGAGAAACAATATTATCCCAATTTTGCTGTTATTCAGGCAAAAAAAAAAAAGTTTCCAAGGCTGTTAAAAAAACCCAAACAAACTAACCAGGATCTTGTTAGACAGCACAAGTTCCAGACATTCAGTAAAAATCACTGCAAATGTTTACATCAACTTTGTAGCATCACAGAAGAAAACCCATAATCATTTACAATTTCAGAAACACAAGGAAAACAGCTGACAAAAATATTGCTCACAAAGCTTTTACATCATTTGTAAAACCCAGTATATAAACACAGAGTTCTGAGAATATTATTCCTTTGCATATCACAGAGAATTGACATAAATTATCACCAAAACCTCAGATTTATTACCAAGAGTAGATAATGCTATGGAGTTTATAAATACATAACATTTCTCCAATTATATCTGCCACATATTATGGGGGTTGTTCTTTACTCCTATCAAGTATTCATCAGAAAGATTATTTTATATTGTAAAAGATTCACAGTTGTAATCTTCCTTTTTTTTTTTCCTACTAAAATGCTTAATGAAAACAAGTTTGATTTAATTTGCCTTGTTACTTGAAGAAGGAGCTTTCCAAAAATGAAAAAAAGCAATAGTCCCATAGGCAGGGACTTAATGCAAAGTTCCTGACCTAGTCCAATAACTGATCTAATGTTATGGCATACTGCACTTCACTTAGATGCAATAAGTAAGAATTTTTGACATTCCTAATTTGGAAAGGCAAGGGTTCCTCATAGTCACAATTCACAGACCTTTGTGCTAGCAACAGCTGAGCCCTTAGTTGCATGCACCAAAGAAATGCCAAGGGCTTGTACCAAAGTACTCTCAACATGAGTGCTTCAACCCAGTCATAGCTACTCTAAACTTAGATACAGTATATGGGTCAGACATGTAGATATGACCAAGCTAGAATTAATTAAGATCTGTTGTGTTTTAACCCCAGACAGCAACTAAACACCACTCAGCTGCACTCCATGTGATCCTCAGTAACACAGAGCATGCCATAAATCAAAGCAAATGTTAAAAATAAAAACAAACTCGTTTTCAAGTTTCTCTCAGTGGATGCCACACCATACAAATTAGGAATTTGGGTTATTCTCTGCTCAGCCTAACATCTTTTATGCATGTGTTCAGTAAAATACTCACAGAGTTTCAAAACTCATTTAAGAGGATATCCTTCCTTGCGAAAAATGAAAAAAGCCTGTTACATGAATAACGAGGACACTGAACTTAACTCTTGTCCCTTAGAGGAGCACCAGCTCTGTCTAGTCTAGAGGGACTTATGGAAGAAAGGCAGTCTTGGTGTCACAACTGTTTTAAAATTCATGTTGTCCACAGGGTCTGACCACTCTCTGCACATCATTCATATGAAGTACCCTTATGAAAAGCAACATTTTCTTGGCACCTCTTCAGGGAAAGAAGCAGCTGTGAAGGGGATGATACCTAAGCTGCTTAATCCTTCCATAATGAATTTACTTTCTGTGAAATGCATCAGATGAAAAGGTCTTCAGAACTGTCTACCAGCCTCACAGGTATGGCCAAACTCCCGTTCAAGGACCTGGCAGTGTGCCTTGCTTCTCAGAACAAGCACCTTTAAAGACAACAGGGCAGTTCAGCCTCTCCATGAAGCCACACTTTCTTTCCTCTGCCATCAACAGAGGTTGTCAGCTTGCCTTCGTGCAGCTCACAAAGTGGACAAAGCAGTTTCCAGTATCACATCAATAGCAAAAACTAGGACTAGAACTATCAACTTTAGTACAGGCTTTTGAAATCTGCTCTCAAGGTTAATGTAGCAATACAAGGCAAATATTTGTAAAAACTAGGCTTAGTTTGCAAAAACTAGGATGCATAAATGTTTGGGAGTTATTCTTCTTCACAAACACCACTATCTTCACATACAGAAAAACTCGTGTATAAATAAGATTTTTTTAGTATTTGTTTTTCATTGCTCTTCTGTTTAACAAGTTTCTGTCCCTGGGGCAGTCAAAAAAAGGAAATATTATGAAATGGGGGGTTTCTAAAGGCATCTCAGTAATTAATGGTTTGATTGACATGGGAATCTGCAAACTCTCATGAACTCTGTTAAGAACGCCAGCTCAGACAAGCATTTAAGTATCTAAACTATTGCACAACAACCAGTGATGTACAGGAATGTCAGGTTTCAAACTCTGCTTTGGAGCTAAACACATAGGTACAAACAGAATTTATTGAGATTAGCCTACTTTTAGATTAGTAATGACTAACCAGGTGAATATCTGCCTACCATAAGCTTGAGTATTTCTCCGGGTATTTCTTTTCCAAAACAAAATTTTACAGTAAAATCATACATTATGAAACAGCCAGTATACCTCATTGCAGTAAACAGATTTGAAAGACAAAAGCTGAAAAATTGGGGAAATAAAGTGAAATATTATTCAAAAACTAGCAGGAAGCCTGTAAGAAATATTTGTCTGAGTACAGGACTTTTGGTGGGAGGAGAAGAAGGAGTTAAGATTTAGTTATGATTTATTTCTGTTCATGACAGAAAACTAACTTAAAATTTGTTTTTTTCATTGAGCTTTTATCGCCCAGGAACTAAAAAGATAGATGGATATGTCATTTCACTTCTGCAAGTGGAACTGTGCCAAAAAAAGTACTAGATGGAAAATTAAACTCACCACAAGCAACTATGCTGGCAATAAAAATAAAAACACTAAATGTTCTGCATATGCAGTAAGACAGCTCAGATATCAGTCTTTTGTTCTGATTTCTTTCCTCCATAAGGATCATTAACTGTTCTCAGCAAAGTCCAGCATTACATTACAATGAATGTCAATTTGATAAAGTAGAAAAATTAAACCAAAGACAGCCTGGTGAATTCAACTGCCTGCTTCACCTGAGGCGAGGTGCTCACCCTAGGACATGCCTAACAGCTCTTCATGCAACCTCTTAGACAGCCACGTTTGCATTAATTAATTAACATACGCATTACACTCCCTGTAATGATATGATCCTGCAAAAGATTTGCAAAGCTGTGAAGTACCTCTGCAGGTGAACAGGTCATGTTTTAACATCAGAAAGTTAAAAATTTACTTGAACTTAGGTAAAACATTAAGTGGTATCTATGTCCCACATCCTTGCCTTTTGGGAGAAGAGGGCTGGTCAAATTTTCTTGTGGAAGGTCTTGTGCAAGGCTTACCTTCCGGGACTAATTTTTAGAACAGTAGTATACTGCTGTTGGAGGAAAGAACTCCAAGAATTGGTCAAATAAAATTATAAAAATGGATTTCATTACTGAATTTAGCATATAGGTTTAAGGAAAATACTGGCCTTATGTATATTGGCTAATAGCCTAAGGTTATACCCTAATAATTAAACATATACAGCTAATTAACTTTCCACTTTTTTTTCCAGTAAAGGTGTAACTAGATGTAGCAATGGAAGATGCAGGTCACAGCTAAAGAAATGTGCTTCCACTGTCACCACTGCAGTACAGGTCACTCTGAGTTCTAGTAAAAAATGCAGTACTATGACCTATATACCGTATATCACTACTCTTACAGATGGATAAAACCAATGTGTTAGGTGGAGAGAACTCTTGTCCCAGTGCTATCCTCCCAGCGATAACCCCAGTGGTTAGATTATCACATATGCTCTTGATGCCTTCTCCCAGCCACCTAGAAACAGAGACTAGACAGGAGTAAGGGAATAAAGGTAGGTATTTATTTGAAGGGCCTTCAAAGGTACCGCTCTGGGGAGCCAGAGGCTGCTTCCATAAAATGGACCCCAAGATGGACAACAAGTCACGAGTTCTTCACACTTTTATAGGTTTGGTCCATTTGCATATCAGCATAAATTCACCAATTAAAACTTTAGCTCTCTTCAATTTATCCACCTTTTTCATGGTCCTAGTTTACACCTTTTGGGCCTAGGACAGTCTGAGTGTCTTTAAATAGCAAGCTCAGAGAGGCTTTGTTGTGTCTATCTGGCCTAAGAGAGCAGCTAACAAGCTACAAGAAACTTTAGAGTTACACACTAGACAGTACAGGATTTGAAAAATATAGAAATTAAAACCTAAGGCATCACTCTGACTTGCAATTAGTTTTAAACTCCAGCATTGCCTAACTATGGAGAGTAATAGCAGAGAGAAATAGGCACCTTCAGAAGGGTAGAGGTGTTTTAGGCGTGCTGGTTCACTTACTGCAGAGATTCCTTTTTTCACTGAATTATTAAATGTAGAGAGGCATTGGACAATTTAACCTCACTTCGAAGTTTGTTTCAAGCATAGCTAATATATGTTCATGTGTCTGTGTGGAAGGGAAAGGAAAAGATTTCACACTCCATTGCACAACTAAGTTGCAGTAGTTTTGTATCACAGTGTGTGTTAACTAACTTCTGTAACCATCAGTAGCAGCTATTGATCCAAGAGGAAATGGCAAAATCGTGAATGCTTGCCCAGAAAAGTAACCCCCAAATCCGTCTTTTCTAAACACTTAGGATCATTTGCAAAAAGATGGACAGAAATATTGGTCTGTTGGGATCCAAGTCTTACTTTTATCGTTATAATGTGACTTATTCCCACATTTCAGCATTCTTATGATAGTTGTATGTTCAGGAATGATAGAATAAATAAACGTCAGGCTAAATGCTGCTAATAAGGGAATGTTGTTAGTGATAACAATACCATAATTGCACAGATCATTGAGAGAAATTAATAGCGTAATGGTTTGCTTTTTCTTTTAATTGCTTTGCATTTTACTGAAAGATTGAGGTTCTGCTTTCCATCCAACTCTTTTCACAAGTAATTAGTAGGTGCAAACTTCTGCCAGAAGTTAATATTTTCCTATAGCCCTCAAACCAAACCAGGCAATGGAACATTAGGTCTGGCATTTCTAATTAGAACTCTAATTATATAAAACCTTTTTGCCCAAAACAGCAAGGAACTGTTCCTACTGCTTGATGGGAGTAGTGCTCCCACCAATCAACATTCTGGTACAGTATTCATTTATGTGAAAAGACAAATGCTGCATACTACCCACTGTCTACTGTTACCCACATGTAACTTGAGTGGCAAAAATCCATCCAGAACTTTATGACCCTTCCAGCTTTCTTTAAAATCCTGCCTCAGCATGGTGCTTTTCATTTTTTAATAAGTTTGTTATTAAGAATAAACTAATATCAGAAGCAATAGGGAGCCTCAGCTGCAAGCCAGCAAATTTCAGTGTTCTTTATACTACCACATAGACTCATAGAATCATTTAGGTTGTAAAAGGCTTCTAAGATCATCCAGCCAAACCATTAAATCAGCACTGCCAATTCCATCCCTAAACCACATTCCCAAATGCCATCTCTGTATGTCTTTTAAATTTCTCCTGGACTGGTGACTTCACCAGTTCCCTGGGTAGCTTGTTCCAAATCTTGACAAACCTCTCTGTGAAGAAATTTTTCTTAATATTCAATCTAAACTTCCCCTGGCACAGCTTGAAACCATTTCCTCTTGTCATAGGATCATAGAACCATAGAATGTGCTGAGTTGGAAGGGACCCATCAGGATCATTGAGCCCAACTCCTGGCCCTGCACAGGACACCCCAAGAGTCACACCATGTGCCTGAGAGCATTGTCCAAATGCTTCTTGAACTCTGCCAGGCTTGGTGCTGTCACCACTTCCCTGGGAAGTCTCTTCCAGTGCTTGACCACCCTCTGGTGAAAATCCTTTTCCTGATACCCAACCTAAACCTCCCCTGGCTCAGCTTCATGCTGTTTCCTTGAGTCCTGTCACTGGTCATCAGAGAGAGGAGATCAGTGCTTCCTCTGTTATATCTTTAGTGTATTATTTTTTCTTGCCTCTTTATACTTTTTATTTCCCTAGTAGGTGTAATAAAAAAAATTGCTTCACCCCTCTCGGATCTATATCACTTCTTTACTATTTGTGGATCCTGCAGCCTGAGCTGCCACTGGCAGCTGATACTGCTCACAGTTAAATACTATATAGCGTTACTCACCAAATTAAAATCTTTCACCCAGAAGAAAGAAAGAGGAATGGAACAAAATTAAACAAATACCCAGAACACAAAATCAGAATGCCCTAAAAAGGAGTCGCTTGTGCGGTGTGGGCAGAAGGGAGAGCAGGGGAGGTGTCTCTTAATGCTTTCTTCTCTGCATTGAATTTTGCTTCCTCTGATTACCTGAAGAAACAATATAGCCCTAAAGGAAAGAAAAACATTGGCAAACAGCATCACCAGAGTTTTCTCCACTTTCTATGTTTCTTTAATCAGACATAAAAGAATTTTTTATTCTTATGCATAAAAGACAAAAGGAGAAAACAAACTTTTCTCAGCAAAAAGCAGTTTTCTGCCTTTGGGAAATTTCATAGAGCTGGCTAGGAAAGAAATGTGTCTTGCCAGCACAATAGATTGTGTAGCAACCAGCAAAGGTGCGTGACAATTTTATGTTCTTCATGCACAATGTTTGAACGTATGTGATTGCACCAAGTTCATGCTATCTCTTCTGTGAGCATAAAGACATAAAACCATATTCTTGCCTAGGTGGCTGCACCAGCCTGTAATATTGGTCAGGAATGGACCTAACAGATTCTTGCACAAGAGTACAAGTGTCATTAATTCTGCCTTTACTATTCACTGGTACTCTGGCTAAAGAGTTAATCTTCCCCACCTGCTCTTGCAGAGCTTATGTTCAAATTCCAGAGCACAGCCTAAACAGTAAAATTTGACCAAGACCTAATTTTTTTAAGGTATTTAGGTGCCTGTCTCTCCTTGCTGCCTTAAAAAAACTAGAGTGAACCACGTAAATTTGGCTTCACCCATATACAGGCAATTCTACTTATATGACATCAGGTCTGTAAGCACATTTCCAGTGGTATGTCTGTAAATTCCAGCTGTGTTGCCAGAGGCTCAGTAAAGTAGAAGAGGTTCTGATAAAAAGTGCTGATAAAGTGGAAAATATGCCATCGCGGTTGTGCTGTAGCACTTGCACATCAAACACTCTTCCGTGGGCTAAGAAGAGATTTCTGGCCTCTGCTGTGAATAACAAAAGTATAGCCCCAAGTCTTTGTCTTATCAGCATATATCTTAGTGTCTGAGCCACTTAAAATCTCATGTTGAAAGAGATTGCACAAGTGGTACAAGATATTCATTTGTTTGAGAAAACACAGAGCAAGAGAGGAATAACACGTTTTTTTCTTGTTGCTTAAGATCAGCAAAGTGTTATGGATGCTGCCTAGGCAGAGTTAGGAACAGGGCCAGAAATTAGATAGCAGATCAGCGTGTACATCCAGTTAAGCTATAAGGTGACTGGCTGAGAAGTACATACAAGCACTGAAGAACAGCAGTGAGAGGGAGTCCTTGAGAAAGGAACCTGGTGGCTCCATTCCCAAAAGACAGAAAGGCAATTCGCCATGGGAAAGGCTGATCAATACACTATCAAATAAGCTATTTGTATTGTTCCTTACCCAGATCATTAATGTGGTCTTTTAAACAGACTTCTGCCTTGACTGACAGGCTGAAGCTGGTTTCTCCCCTGAGAATTTTAGGATCTTACCAGAATTGCTCTCTTGCCTTAGTCATGAGAACAAGATGTCAAAGGTATGGATATGCTTAACAGAAAACAACTGTCCTTTTTAACTGGTGAAAGCATTCTTCCTTCTGATCTTTTAATCTTCTATTAATTTACAAATAATAATTAGGCTTTGCTCTCTTTCTTACGACTTTTCTTCTGCAACCTGCCAGAGAATCAGCCTCAAGTAGGTGACTGCAGGGAACACCACCCTGAGGTGGGGGTGTTGTCTCTGGGTCCTGCAAGAGCCTGTAAGCCCCACAGGGGTTTGCCACACAGGAAAGCAGCCTCCATTCTGTGCCTCACTTTGCGCTGTGTTTGCTGTTACACTCCCCAAATGATGACAGTAGACTCCTTCTGCAAATGGTGCTTTCTTGTGTTCTGTATTTGCAGCGGAAATCAAAATACAAATGTACAAATCCTGTATCTCCTTACGTAAGAACTGTTCTTTCCAGTGATGGTTGCCCCAAGAGCCAGCATGTACATTATCCTCTCTGCCCCAGGGTCTCTCAACTATTTATATAATCTATGTGATGTCTCTGTGTGGCGTTGTTTTCTCTGTCCGCAGGGGTTTAAAGGCTCTGTTGCAGCCTGCAAGGGGGGATGGCAATCTCTGTGGGTAAAAATGTATTTTTAGCCATAAAGCAGCAGTTGCTTAGGAGCTTTCCTATCTGTCAAGTGTAAAGGACAGCCAGATTTCAGGGCAGTGTATACAAAAGCGCCAGTAAATGCATCTATTTAGGAGTTCTTACTTCATTTGCCTCAGCCTCCAGCCACCAGCACCAGCTAATGCAATCATTTGACTTGTGAGCTAGAAGAGAAGCAGAACAGACCCTGTTCTTTCCTCAGGATGGGGCCCTTTGTAGGCCGGCATGCTTGTATATAGCTGGTGTGTGCATCAACGATGCATTACAGCAGCTTCCAAGGGTCACGCAGCTGGTCCCAGGTAAAATATATCCCATAAAATGTCATAGGCATACGAGTCCATTGGGTGTTGCCCTGGAATTCTGTAAGCCTTCTGGTTTTAACCTTGGAGTCAGATTCTTTTCACACGGATTCATGTAAATAATAGCCGATGTTTACTTAACGGTATTTTCTGGTTTTCATTCCTTTTGTGATATGACAACTTTGATGAGCACCTTTCTTCTCCAGTGGGATGGAGAAGGAAGTGACATGTCCTCCAATCCCTTGTGGAGTTGGGATGTGTATAAGAATAAGATAATGTCAATAAATCAATGTCATTTCCTCCTTTCTGCTGAACCTGGCAGGTGTAACAGCCTCTTTATTGTGTCCCCACGGACACAATTGGGTTCCTGCAGGTTCCTGCATGGCTGGCATGCAGTTAAACCAAATCCTGAGACCCCTTGTTTGAAAGCCTGGTGAGTACAGGGTCTGTAGCTACCTAAATGTTTCTGCTGATCACTGGAGTTATGCAAACAAACCTTACACCTGGGAGGAAAATGTTTTTCCCTTTTCCTAACTTACAAGTCAAAGTCCCCTTTTGACATTGCTTTGTTGTAAAAAGAGGTTCAATAAATAAGAGCTCAAGAAGACAAAGAAAGAGAATGAGAAAGCCCTACACATCTAGGAAATTTTCTTCTTTCACCCTCTTCTGTTCATCTGCTCCATGTTTTGATCTGACACCCACTGAATCAAATGGTTCTTAGAACAGGTCTCCATTCCTACCAAATCCTGTCATCAGTCACTTCTGCGGAAGGAAGCAGATCATTGCGAAATCCAGCCCTGAAATAAACATCACTTTTTTTCCCATCTCTACAGAAAAACACAGAAACTACATTTTGAAATTAAATTTATCTTCTTTTCCATGCTGTCTTCCATGTTCTCTTGTAAGAGAGAAGAAAAAAAGCACCAAAAAAATTATTATAGTAGGAATCTATCCACATACACCTACAATCATGTGGGTAATTAAAGTGGTATAAACTCATTTACCCAGTTAGACATTAAAAATCCCACTTGCCAGCTCCATATGCAGCCACAAGACAGATTCAGACTCACTCCTGGGATACCTATAACCTGTTACACATCAGATGAACACATACATTTTCTTTGGGTGCACATGGTTCTAGAAGGAGTTCCCTGTTTCTGAAAGGAGGTGACCTTCTGGAGCTGAGCTCTTATTGTCTCCGGATCCCAGTCATCAAAATGAAGTTCAAAAAAAAATCAAGAGTCTCCCTTCAAAAAAACTCAGATATTTTACAAATAACTTCTTAAATTTAAAATTTAAGCTTTTTTCCATCATTTTCTCTCTTGTGAGTATGCAGAATATGCTCAAGCAACACTCGCAGGAGTTTTGCTAGGACAGAGGGTAAAGAAAGATGGGATTGTCTTGGGTTTGTTTTCCCCTCCAGTTAGAACATATATTCCCCCAATGAACAAGAAAATTAGTCTCCAAGTAGTGCAAGATTTACAATCAAACCATGACAATTGGCACAATGCAGCAGACAGTTCTTTGGCACCTACTGCTTTTCAGGACTCTTTCCAGCAGTCCTCAACCCCCCACTTCCCAAAATACACAATTTTCAACTGTCTACTGGGTCACTGTCTTTGACAGGCCCCTTTAGCTCTGTTCTGGGCCAGCTTGTACCCCTCCTGTGGAGAGTTTCTCCTCTGACAGCTGTCTTGCTTGCTCAGCAACCTGTCCAGTTTCTTGTCACCACACTCCTACCTGGTTCATAATCTAGGGCAGCCAAGACCTCAGGCACTTCCTCTATCTCTAGACTTGAAATCATCTCCTGATGCTGTTTTTTTTTCAGGCTAAGCTTCTGCAGTGACCTGTGGTGTCTTTGCTTTTTTGCCTCTTGAGGGATGATGCTTAACTTTAAGGAAGAAAACTGGATATTTTCTGCAATTGGTCAATCTGTTCATTTTTCCATATACTTCTGATCTTTTCTGGCAATTTTCCCTCCATTTTCTCCGGCAGCCTCCCCACACAACAAGCTTCTCACTCCTTGGCTGGCTGCTGCAGAACTTCATGTCCACCTCCATTTGTCACCTGCTGTGGCATTTATAGAAAAATGTGTATTGAACCTGGCTGAATGAAGAGGATGTGAGACACCAGAGGAGTGCAGCTTCTGTGCCCCAGCAAAAAAGGAAAGAAAAGCAAAAAAATTGCTAAGTATTCCTTTATTTAATAGCTTTGCATGGAACCAAAACCAGAAACTCACCTCCATTCTTTTCTCTTTCAAAATAAGCATTTCACCAAAACCTCTACTTTTCAGTTACTCCATTTTGATATTTTATCACTTATTTCTCTTACTTTCACTCTTACTCAATATTTTACTATTGTTTTATTTTCATTAAAGGAGTGAAGGAGAATAAACATATTGCATATTTATTAGGAAGAAGCAAGGATGATTCCACCAAATAGGATACCCACTGCTGAAGGGACCAGCCTCTTTCTGCACCCTGATGCCAGCATATCCAGAGCTGTGGTCACACTCCAAACAATGCTGTACTTTTTCTTTTTTTTTTAATTTTCTTTTTTTTTTTCTCTTTAATCTCTATTATGTTTACATCAAGGCTCGATGATGAAATTGAAGTCAGATTCCAGACCCTGCCCTGCACTGCCAAGGCTTTCCCTGGAGGAGAGAAGGCTGTTCTATGGCCACGTTCCTCATAACTGTTACTGAGTTCTGAGCAGAGTTTTTCTTTCAGGAAATCAGACAGTGCCAGGGAGGAATCTGTAAGGGGCCTAAACTCTAAGGAAATCACTTTCCATCCCACATGCAACATTTAAACCAAGCAAAACAGGAGAAAATTAACTGAAGGGACTTCTGTCTTTTTAATATGAAATGTGAGCAATGCCCTGTTGTTTACACATAAGATGTTTTGGGGCTTTTTTGTCATTGCTTTAGAAATATTGCCAATAGCATCAGCTCTTAAGTTTATGAGTGCTCACAGTAATACGGTTCTATGAACCCTACAGACACAATTTAGGTTAACTTTCTAGAGCTGCTACAAAGCCAAATTTCTTCCTATGTTCATTCCTCTAAGAGCAAAATGAACTTATATTTGGGATTCTACAATGAGACCTTTAACAGGAACTAGTGTGTTTTCAAGTGTGCATTGTATTTGGTGCCACCTTTACAAGGGTATCTGCAGCCTGAGGCTTGTGATATCACTATTGTAAGGTGCAGGCTATGAAGGATAAACAGAGATTCTGTAACAGGAGTAGAATGACATGGAAAATAAATTAACTCAGCCATTCTCGCAATGGAAAGGCTTTGTTGCAAGAAGGAATGTGCCAGACACACTGCTCTGATTTATTTTATGCCATGACCCTGATGTTGTTGCATTCCCTTAATTATCTGTTAAATCCTTCCTTCCCCATAAGCAACTAAGGATGCTGCTGTTCCTACTGAAAACGTGAATAGTTTGAAAAAGGTGGACAAAGTCAGAAGGAAAAGACAGTTAATTTAAGCATAAAATTTGGAGTGGCTAGTGTCTGAAACGGGAAGGATTTAGACAATCTGCTGGGCAAATGTTTCCCTCTCATTTTCTTATCTGTTAAAGCCAACCTTCGCTGTGACAGGAAACACAAAAAGGTGACAGGGCTAAGAGAAAAGGAAATATAAACCTTAATTTCTACAGAGAACATTGAAATTTTGTTACCTTAACTAATTAAATTCCTCTATATCCAACCACATATATGCTGTGGATGTTCATATACTTTTCAATATGTTATTTATGTTCCTTGGAGAAAGCAAATGTTGTTTTCCTTTGAGATAACATTGCAGCAGTTATATATGTCCTTTGTCAGTATTACTTGAGTAGGAGAAAAAACAGATGGTTCCTTCACACTGAAAAAGGCATGTACTACATTCTGAGTTTTAGGATGATGCTCACAGGCTCAAGTAACAAAAGAATCCTGAAGGAACTTATGGTAAATTGAACTATGCTGATTCAGACAGAGAGACAAGATTAAGTGTAAACATTATGAAAATTTCATCCTGCTAGTCCTGTTGGTATTGCCGCTTCTGATACTGTTCAACTTCTCCCATGTAATTAGGCAGAAGTCCAGAAACTGACATTTTCTGCAATTCTACTGGAAACTAAATGTCATTTTAAGATTGATGAATCAGTTGTAGTATCAGCTACTGGATTTGCAGGAGATACAGCTGACTACCTGTACCCAATACTGATGTAAACCTTCCTATACAAAACACAGATACTGAAGTTTCTTTCACCTTTGTAAAGTTCCCAATGCACCTAATGTTCCTAAGATCATAAAATATTATCCCTTACAACTTAGCAGCATATATGAAATAACTAAAGGGTCTTCAATCTGTTTTAGGCTCTTGCTTATCACACTCACATTACCACTAACTTTTGTTATTAAGGTTTTTCCTACTATCAGAGAGGCATTAAAAGAAACATCAGTTGGATTTGTATCCTGGGGATACTTTCTTTTAAATAGCGCAGATGCTAAATGCAGAAGAGATATGGAGAAGCCGACACCTTTATGAAGACATACTGCCATTTTAACTCTTCTGGCCAGCTCCAAAAATTTAAAAAGAAATGTTTCAAGCAGCTGTGTGCAGCAAGGAGGGGGCCAGGATACATTTCTGCAACAGCTTCTGTTCTATAAATAGAAAAATGAGAAAAATCCTTGTCCATATAATTTATCCATTCTCCAAAATGGCACGTAGTTAGTTCTGTCAGATGGTGATATTTATGTCTTTCCACTATACCCAACTTATTCAGAATTCATTCAAGAGCGTAGTTTTTGACAAGAGGTATAAGTCTTTCAAAACAATTTTCATTCAATTTCTCCGATTTCTGTGTTGGAGTTTCATCACAGACAAGCCAGTTTTAAAAGTTATTTAATTTTTATTCCTCTATGGGATCATTTGCTTCTAGAACCTTGAAAATGTAAGACAAAAGACTCTACTATCTTAAGGGGAAAAATGAGGAAAGGCAATGACAACATGACTATGCTTGTCCTCCAAGTGTCTGCAGCTTTAAAGTGACTTATAACTTACATTTTTATCCTAGCAGACACTGTTACTCGTTCAGAAAGAAAGCAATCTGTAGGCAATAAAAACAAAGCACTTCACTAAACCAGGCCCTGGGCTCCTTAGGAGGACATTCAGGTAAACATTTCTGCAGGTTATGGCTGAGCTTTCTGAACACCTAGAAATGATCCACCATCCTTGTCATAGTACTCAGCCCGGGTGATCTTAAGTAGCTACAGAGAATCTGTCAGCTTCAGCAAATTGAATTTTCCCTTTTAAGAAAGCCAGTATTCTCTTCACATGTCTCTGTGCTCAGGTTTTAAACAACTCAAATCCTTTCTGTCTCCCGTTGCATGTTTCTTTATTCTGAATCTATATTTTATTAAATACAAAAGCTTTCCTTAGATAGATAATATAAAGAAATCTAAACTGAATGCATGGCAGATTTTCTTTTCTGTAGGTACTAACTGGAAAATTAAGGTCAGCTGGAGTGTGGTTCATGATCTCTCTGTGTGTTTGCCAGGAGTACTCACGCGTTGCTTATCCTGGCACCTGGGTGAAAGTACTTTTAAGTGTTGGTATCATCAACAGCAAATGTGAATAATATCCTTGCAAATAAGGTTATTGATGGCTAATTAATTATTTGTTCTGTTCAGTGAAAAGCACTCTTCTTTTCCTCAAACCAAGTTTATAACCATGATCCAGGCTAGTGTATGTCATGGAGCTCTGCAAGCCACATACCTGTCCTGCCTCAGGTGAAGCTTATGCCTTATCCACACCAGATACTTTTCATCCGCATTTGGAAAGCAAGGACTATGCCTGAGGCGTATGTGGCTATCTTTTAAATAAATTCCAGTTTTTATGTAGCAAAGCATTGTCCTCTTACAATGCATTTAAATGCCTTTCAAGCTGCCAACACCTAAATATGCTCGCAAAGACTGGTATAAACACACCAAAAATACACAGCGCTTCTTTACTGTGATATGCATTCCTGATGTCAAGGAAGGGAAGAAAGGACACTAGTGTAATTGCATGGAATTTACTGCTTATTTTGATAAATATTCACTTTGTAAGGAGTCTCAGCCACTGATCTTCTCAGAGACCTGACTCAAAGAGTTTGCAAAAGTGTGTTGGGAAATCCAGCAGCCCTTTCCCCTTTCCAGCCAGTACACAGGTTTGAGTTCCAGGATGTCAAAAGGAAAGAGGGATTTCTTCTTGTATGGAGAATTTGGAAACATGTATCTTAATGATGTCTTTTAACACATATAAGGGAGGTTGTGTCTTCATAATGTTTTTTTGCTTTTTGTTAATAATGTGTGTGATGGTTTGCTCCTCCCCTGATAATGCCATAACCACCAGTGCAGGTTGTGATGGCTGCATCCAGCTTACTCTGCACCTCAGGGATAGATGGCAACACGGCAGACAGGGGCTGTCTGGAATAGTGACCCAGACACCTTGCTGGCATGCAAATACAACTGGAAGTCAATCATCTCACTCCATAAATAGTGGACATCCCAGAGCCTGCTGAGTTCTCCTGCGTGGCTGCATGCCAAGATCTCCCTGTGAGTAGGGACGCCTCTGCAGGTTACTTCTTAAGGTTGAGAGATTCTTTGCCACAATAGATCCTTGGTAAGAGATGCCAATCTTCTTTGAAATATTAGCTAAGTGATATAAAGGACTGGTTGTGTACAGACTGTTGACCAGTTCTGGATCGAGCTGTACCTAATTCCCCTCTGAGAAGGAGTTTAGAACACAAAAGGGCCCTTCTTCAACACATCAGCAGGGTCCCCCTGACAGTTTTGCCTGACCTTGTCTGTGCAGTAAATAATCACGTGCACCCTACCACTGAATTTTTTTAAACCATGGTCACATTTACTATCAAACTTTGTTAAATCACTCATTTATATCAATAAATATATTACTACTTAGCTATTCCCTCTACTTACATACTCCCCCTTATGAGGAAAGGGCTTCACTCCATCTGCAACAGTGTGTGGTAAGAGCAGAAATATGTTTGCAGTGGACTTTCCAAGTCTGCTGCTAACAACAGATCTCCTTCTGATTCAGTGCACTAACCTTCTAATTGTTCTGGGGTACTCCAACAATGATAAAATCAGACACGTCACCTTGTTTTTAAAAGTCAGAGAATTTAGTAACAGTAGTAGAATTTAGTAGCCTGAATTCTTCAAGACTCCATTTGGTAATATTTTAGGCTGCACACTCCCAGACTCAGACTCGGGATCGTAGCCTCCCTTTACGATTTTTTTATCTCATTAATAAATTTCACACTTTATGAGTTTTTGCTTTAATGACTTCTATTGTGCTTACTTCCACTGAGGCAGGAATGAACAAAGGCAGCCCATCATTTAGGACACACGTATCTTCCTCTCCCCACTCCCTTTGCACCCTGCTGTTTATCTCTGCTGAGCAACACAAGCAGAATATTCTGAAGTAGATCAGCTTTCAGATATAATAACAAATGTTGTGTGTGTATACACATATGTGACTATGTCTGTAAATTCATATGCATATATGATCTAGCACATGATTCAAATTAAATAATTTACAAAAATAAACCTTTCGGTATTTTTTGGAAGTCAGTAAGACATAGAAGGGCTCAGGGATACATTTTTTTCCATCTGCCTTGGGTCTGGAAAGCTGCTATAATACCAACTAATTAAGATCTGCAGATCTCTGAGGAGAAAGTAACTGACTATTATAAACACACAGTCATTAAAAAGCACCCAAGCCTACCTTTAGCAACAGAACAGAAGCTGAAAAAATGACTTACCAATAATACATATCAAGAAAACTTTCTGCTCTGTTTTCTTTTCAGGAAGAGATTTTGATTTCTGCAAATGGCGTGCTCATTCACAGACAATCACCAAGAAACTGGATGCTTGGAGGACGACAAGAGTAAATACAGACCAAAAATTACAGACAGGTATTCCATAGATGCACAGGGCTTCATTACCAGCACGGATATTAGAAGCCACAGCCTGTCATGTTTCTCTAGAAACCATTAGACTACTAGTGCTGTCCAAAATCACAATTCTTCTGAGTCACCGTGGTATTACAGAGGGTGAGTTGCACAATCAGTTGAGGCCCATCTGTCCCCTGGCAGTCTGAGATATAGGTGACACTAGAAATATCAGAGTTGTTAATGACTTCCAGACATGCCCTAATCTGTCCTACCTGCAAAAGGAAAATGCAGAGTAAAAGGAGATATTAAGATAAAGCACGAAAACCTTGGAAAACTGTCTGTCTTGGATAACAGTGAGATAAGTAACAATGCCATAAGAACAAAAGCATTCATTCAGAAATTCAGTGAAAAAGAAACAGGTGTATTTTCTTCCTTAGCAGAATGATCAGGGCTGCTTTCTGTGACAATAAGCAAGAGCCCTCCACTTCAGTGTTAGTTATAAGGCACATGGATTTAGAAAGTATAGTTTAATGAGAATCTAATGTCCATTTTATTAATTCCTAACCCCTTCTAATCTATTGTATTCACCTGACTCCTCTATGCAAGAATCAAAGGGTACTGCCATTTAATGAACTTATAAATCTAATTCTCTTCCTAATCCCCATAAAGAGATAATAAAGAACACTTGTTTGCTGGAGGTAATACAATGTGCTCATATCATATATCAGAGTGCTTCCTGATGTTAAAATGACAATGAATTCTCTACAGGTGGCAGATGAGTTTAACTGTATTGTACCCTCTATGTGATACAAGGTGACTTCATATTTTTCATTCACATATTTTTATTTGAATCAATCAAGAACATTGAAAAACTAGTGATTGCAGTACGACAGTAATTACAACAAGAACTGGAGCAACATTCCTGTAAGGTGGGATAAAACATGACTAAATTTATAATTATTTCTGAAAAATGCAAAAAAATGCATCCTGGAAAGAATTAGGTGAAGTGCTTCTGTACAGTGATCATATCAAAATTGAATTTATGAAAGCATCTTGGTGAAAATACATTTTTAACAGACTCAAAAATGAACTTTTGTGACTATACTATGGAAACTACACAGGTTATTACTGAAAATACTATATTCCATTAAGTCCCCATAGTAACATTATGCTCTCAGCTTGGATAACAGTTTTGGTTCACTGTTTTCAGAATTGGATTGGACAAATATTTTAAATCCCCAGACAATCAAGATAAGTAGGTAGAAGCACAGGGATATTTGTTCCTGTGATGACTGAATTAAAAAGCAGATGATTGCTAACCAAGTTAAATATTGTCTTTACCTTGAATTTTTACCTTCACTTTGTATAAAACTTAATTTCCCAGAAAAAAAGACTGGGAGCAAATGGTGGGTGTGACAACTGAGCAGAGATATCCCCAGGTACAAGAGCCAAAAGATCTCTATGACAATCACTGTAGCAAATACCAACTGGCTCTTGTTAAGCACTGTGTGTGCTGTAGACAAGATGCTCCTAGAAACTCAAGTGTTCATGAGCTGATCCAGATAACTTCAAACAAAAAGGTTAAATTACAGTGGAACTTCAACGAAACTGCTGTTCTCTTTTGAACCAATTTTGACAGTTTCAGAAGAAAAGTAGTTATTGAAGTCAGCCAGGCTGGTGATTTGGCTCTTGGGTAAAGCAGACCTTTTTTAAGCCAGCAGCACACAAATGTACACCTCGACTGTACAAAGCTTCTGGAAATAACTCCAGACCCAGCTGGATGAAGGACAATGTCACCAAAATGAAATTTAAAAAAACCCTCAACACCTCATGTGAGGAAACACAGTGAGGAAATGCATGTTAGAGAGTAGTGAGTGTGGGAACACCATGCAAAACCTGAAGTACCATGGTCAGCCAACCTTTAACTCATTTTAAAATTAAACAACCCCTGCCTCAAAACCACTAAAAGTGACAGGTTTGTTCCAGGTTAAGCCTATATGCTAAGTGATTACTCTGCCTCATTTTTTCATCTAGGTTAACTGTATTAGAAATGGCAAAGGAAAGGTCACCAGTAGGTAAAAAAATCTGGAAATAGGAGATAGAGAAGTGTGGAAAAGGAAAGAAATAAACTGTGAAAATTGAAGCTATGAAAATCCTCGCCTATGAGAAAGCTAAATTCAAGCCCTGAATGCTCTCACAGTGCGAGGGCACATAACCTCCAATACAATAGACAGAAGAAATTGGCACATGAAACACATTGTAGCAAGGGATTTCAATAAATCAGCTGAGCTGACAGAGGTAAGGCAATGTATGCTAAAAGTAGTAACCCTTTAAATTTATGTATTCATGAAATTGCAGAAAGAAAGAGAAATTATCTGTGCACTTGCAAACCTGTCAGATATAGGTCATACGGAAGGCTTCAGAAAAATAAAAAATCAAAGTGCTAAAGACAAGAATGAAAATAGGAAGCAGGGTAATATGCAGAGCAGATGTGCCACACTAAACTGATATCTCTTTTTAAAATAATAATTTTCTGGACAAAACATGCAGCAGATCGCATCCACTCTGACTTAAGCAAACTCACACAATAGCACGGGTGAACTCATCACCCAAGACGGAGAAGAGAATTTGGAGGAAAAATACGCTGAGTATCAAATGAGGAAGTGGCAGATTGGGCTAGTAGGGGATGTATAAGGCTTCAGCCAGATAATTAGTGAAGTTTTTAAAGGATGACATGAAAATAGTCTTACCAGATGGCACTTACTGTCAGATCTATGGAAAATGTACATTTGTGCTGATGCAATTCTCAGAAGTCACTGAGGGTGTGGCTGAGCAAAAGATTTTTTCCAAGTTGGTAGTGCTCCTTTGAAACAAATCTGCAAGCTGGCCTCGTGTACCACACTTCAGTTCATCCCAAAGAGCAATCTCACAGCACACCCTGGACCCGCTGCACAGGCAAATAAATGAGGAGCTGTCCTCCAGAAGCCCATAACATATTCCAATTATCAAAAAATGTTGAGTCCAACCAGTCCAAGTGTGAGATAGTCAAGCAAACTCTCTTAAAATGCAACCAGGATGGACAGTGAGACCTTGGCAACAAGCACTCCTTTTGGGCTACACTGACTGAGTAGGTAAGTGTCATCAAATAAAAGAGATCAGAAGGAAAACTGAATTGTCTAATGGGCTAGAATGAAATGGAATATAAAAAGCGAAAAAACCATGTAATTTAGAGGTCAAAACCAGGTACAGTGTTGTCTACAGAGTAGGAACCTATTCTGAGAACAAAAAGATCCAAGTGCTAAGCCAGTTGTATGGTGAATCACAGGATAGCTCTGAGCAAATTAAGTGATTAATTTCTTTAAAAATACAAAAAACAAACCCCCAGAAATATCAATATATTTACACTAGATATCAGATTACTCTTGGAACAATTTTTTTAACAGGGAAGCAGTTGGCTGTTGCAATGAAATTACAGTGCCGATAAGAATTGTCAACTGATAAGGGAAATATATTTACTGGCAAGTCATAATTAATCTGCAGTAGTTTGCAAAAATTATACTAGTGAAGCAAAAGGCTAAGTGGGATTCAGAAAAGGATTAGAGGCTTCTCTGAATGCTATCCTCAAGAATTACACTAGCTGGAATAAAAACTTATGAAGGGAAACAATGGCTTTATATTTCTTGCTATTCACAGTGAAAGTAAATTACTCTCTTCTAAAGCATTATCTACCTGAATTAGAACCTACACAACAGATTATACATACAGATTTTTTATTTACTACAGTGGGACATTTTATTTCAAATTTTGATGAACTATTCTTTTTTTTTTTTNTGGGTTGGAGTGGGACCTTGAAGATCATCTAGTGCCATGGGCAGGGACACCTTCAACTCACCAGGTTGCTCAGAGCCCCATTCAAGCAGGCCTTGAACACCTTCAGGAATAAGGCATCCACAACTTCTCTTGGCAACCCATTCTAGTGTCTCACCACCCTCATAATAAATATTTTTTCCTAATATCTAATTTAAGCCTATTCTCTTTCAATTTGAACACGTATCCCCTGGTCCTACCACTACATGCTCTTATAAATAGTCTTGCCCCACCTTTCTTGTAGTCTCCCTTCAGGTATTGGAAGGCTACAATTAGGTGACCCTGAAGCCTTCTCTTTTCCAGGCTCAACAATCCCAATTCTCCCAGCTGTTCCTCAGAGAACAGGTGCTCCAGCCCTCTAATCAATTCCATGTCCTCCTTTGGACTCATTCCAAGAGGTCCACATCCTTCCTGTGCTGAGGACCCCAGAGCTGGATGCAGCACTGCATGTGGGGTCTCACCAGAGCAGAGGGGCAGAATCCCCTCCCTTGACCCGCTGGCCCACACTATTCTAAAATAAAAGTATTCTAACTATTCCATTTCCATTCCTAATGAGACTTAGGGCTGTAATTCTGCCAACTGTTATGCAGACAAGTAATACCATTAAGAACTGGGTTTTACTGAATGTATAAAATACTTGAGGTTAATTTCAAATACCAAATCCTAAAATACTAACCAATATGGCCATACATAGAATATGGATGGAAGAATTAATAAATGTCACCTGAAAGTTAAACAGAACAGCTGTGATAACTGCAATTAATTTGCTCCTGAGTTTAATGTGAAAAGATTTAGACAAAGGGCATGAATTCGCCCTTGAGTTGATAAATCATACTAATTGAAGCACTCCTACATTATATAGGCTATTTATTCCATTTGCTCTCTCATATACACATGCACAGTCTTGGTAAAAGATTTCTACTCGCTCATCCCAATAACATATTTGGTAGGAAAACTAAAAAA